>LZPO01097395.1:37341-55191 GCA_001675575.1 Neotoma lepida | reverse complement strand
TTCTCTCATACACTGCAAACCACACAAATACATATTATACACATTCAAGCATAACACACACACACACACACACACACCACAAACCACATATAACACACACGCACACACCATGCCCATTCCAGCACATAGACACACATATGCATGTCACATATTCATATAAGCATACCTCCTTCCTATATTCACACATAGCACAAAACACACTACACACACAAATACCACAAATTCAAACACCTTCTGCACACACACATACACAATATACTCCACACATATATCACATATACAAACACATCTCCTGCAATATATATACAAATATCACACATATACCTCTACCACACATACCACACACACAACCCACAAATTTCACATACTATATACACCATGCACATTCCAACACCTAGTCATTCACACACACACACACACACACACACACACAGTTTCCAACTCTTCTAATCCATGGAGACCCCTCAACACTAAGCTCCATCTCAGAAGTCATCTGTCTCTGGATTTTTAGCACTCTCTCTCATGATTCCTTTCGGGTACCTTTCTTAGTATCTCCATGTAGAATGTTTCTTTCTGTCTGATTCCTGTTCATGTTACAGATAAAGCTCTCGCAAGCTTTAACCTCATGGGAAAAACTGCAAGACATCTTTACAGGCAAAAGAATATGTTCTTAAAAACCAAACTTCTACTCTTTAAGACAGAAGTTGAGATGTTCTAATGAGTGGGGAGGTTTGAAATTCACTGTTCAAACCCTGCGACAGACAAAACAAAATAAAAATGCTCAGTCTCCAAGGCTGTCACTCCATCACCCTTCATAACACTAGATTCCCCTTTTCTTTTCCACGTTAACAGCTAAGGATGTTATCGCTTACCCTGANGTCACACAATGGGTAATGCTGAGCTTGGTGATGCTAATGAAAAGGTACAGTGGTGACAGAAGTTAATTGCATAGTTACCACACAATTACCAATGTATGTTCTGCTGATGCTACCAGAGAATGGAAGAGAGCTAGAGAAAGCTGGCATTCTGTGCATTGTGTATGGCAAGGGATGACAGTATAATGACTGTAATAATATAATGTGAACAATACTAGGTAGTGTGTGACATTTCCATGAACAGGTTTTTCTGCTCTAAATAAAGAGGAATAAGAAAACAAAAGCTTTCTCAACATCACTACTCTAGTCCCCTCTTGAAAATGGACCCTGTAACAATGGTCAGGTATCTAATTTTAAACTTATTTTATATATTTAGATTTCAAAACCCTAGACAGTGCATTATTTTATTACTTTATGTTATGTTATTTTGTGATACATAACCCAGGCTAGACAAGAACTTGCTGTACAGCCAAGGCTGGTCCTATACTCCTCATTCTCCTGCCTCTACTCCCCAAGTGCTGGCTTTACAGACATACATAATTGTGCTCCATGTTGGCTGACAGATATTTTTAGCAAACTGAATTTAACATTATAAAGTAAAAATATTTATATTACTTCTAAGCACAAGCATCAGTTTGGTTTTATTTTTCAATAGGTAGATAACTACATTCTAAAACATACCCTTAGACTCACAGCTAAGTGTAACTCTCACTTTTCGATCAAACAGAGATCATTACAGAAACCACAGCAGGTAATAATGCAGAGGTCAATAAATTGTATGGAGCCCAGCCNAAATGATACATCACAGCACATATACTGCACCTAACACTCAGGGAACATTTTGGAAGAGGGGTGAACAGACTGTAAGGACCAGTGAGTGGAACAGGAAGTCTACCATGAGATTGTAGGAAAACTATACCCATGATACCTCAACAATATGGTTGCCTAAATAAGACTTGGAAATGGTTATATCAATAGCCATGCTAACACAGAAAGAGGAATTCTCACAGGGGCCCACCACTAGACAAAGATGTACAGGTAACTAATAACTGCTGGCAGGAAAGTGAGCCTCCTTGCCATAGCTTCCAGAGCGTTGGGGTCATGGTTGTCTACCTCTCTACCAAGCTCTGTGTTCTACTTTAGAACTGTTAACATAGTAGGTTTGCTCTTGTCAACAGTGCTTCAAACATGCGAGGCAAAACTATGCTAAGTTAGATACAGGCAATGTCAGATATAAGGTCATCAGGTGAGAGGATATATCACACCACTTTCAGCTCTGTTCCCTTACATGACCACTGTAGTATACACTAGCTATCATTATGGTTTATACTGCCTCACCTAAACATCATTGTGCAATGCATGACTGTCCTCANTGATGGCTAACGGTTTCCTCTCTCTCACTGTCCTTCCACAGNGTGAATACTACTTAACAGCAGTGAGTGAACTCACCTTCCTTGACAGGCATTTAGAGTCACATGTTTTTCAAATACCTGTAGTATTCCCATGTCTTCCGTAACAATGCCCTTCATTAGGACATTTATTTCCCCAGGTCACTCCTCTTGAATGTGTTAGCAATCATTGTGTCCTTTGTGCCAGGGACTGCCTGCACCTTAGCTATGCACAGGGATGGAGACTGGTTTACTGACCCAGGCTGGGTAAGAAATATGTATCTTTAGATTCTAGAGTGAAGTACTATGATTCTTCTAACTCAACAAGTCCCTTAAATGTCCTGATTCTCTGTCCTCTCAGATTAGAAATTAGCATCTTACATTCTTGTCGTATCTTTCAAAGATAGCCAATGACAAGAATCACTATTGATAATTAAGATCTGGTTTTAAGTGTGTTTCCTAGAGATGAACTGTTAAGTAGGTATGGAATACAGTCAATACTCTCCATAGTTTACCAAGTATTTCTCTGATATTCTCTATGGACTCTGGTTTGGGGATCAAGCTTTCCTACCCACATATGTACACCCAAGTCCTTTAACTCTTGTCACATGATTTAATTGGTTTAGAATNCTTGAAAGGAGCACCACACTTTCATTTTCTGTTAAAATNGGGTAGTTTAATCTGGGAGTGGTGGCTCATACCTATAATCCTAGCACTCGTGCAACTGAGGTAGAAAATTTGCCATGTGCCTGCAGTCAACCTGGGCTAGCTAGTAAGTTCCAGGCCAGCCTGGACTGTGTAGTGAAATTCTGTTTCAAAAAACAAAAATAAAACAAAACAAAAAATTAGCTGCTTTATGTAACATTATCAAACAAGGTCACATATTTCAAGCAAGTGGGGACTCTTCTATATTCTGCTCGCTTTTGAAACCCAAGTTATAGAGCATCCACTCTCTGGACTATGAGTNTATGGATCAAGTTCTTGCATATCAAATAGCCAATTCTGCATAGGCTCCACCCAGCCACCACTGAGACAATCAGGTGTAAATAGGACTTATCCCAATTGATATAGCCTCATTGTTTTGCCTTCTCAGATAACAACAATTGAGTTTCTAATCTTTTCTATGGACCCTAGACCTCAGTAATACTGTATGTGCTCAAACTCTCAAAAGGAATAGAAAAGACCAATCATGTATGTGGAGAAGTAACTGGCTGCCTANGAACAAAACACTGGAAAACCAAAATAGAGGCTAGGTATACAGTCAGTGGTAGAGCACTCTCATTGCATGTACCAGACACNAGGTTTCATTCCCCAGTTACATAAAAGGGAAAATAAGTTTTGGGAGAAGAGAATTTTGGAAACAGCGAGTCTAAATTACTTGTGAAAATAGAGAATGGTGTTTAGAAGGTGGTTAGCAACCAAAGCTTCTGTGATAATAACACTAGGGGAAAGATTTGTTTGTTTAAAAAAATTAAAGAATCAACTCACAANTCTTTTGTGAAGGATNTATGAAATTGCCAGGAAGAGTAATACAAATCTTAGGTGATGCTAGTTGTTATGAGATTGTTGGAGGAAAGAAGTAAGAAATTCAGACAAAAGAATGTCAAGAAGGTTGAACATAGACTCCAGTTGGGCTTAACTAAGATTGAACATGTCCTTGTTGGATCTACCAATGAGGAGCCACTAAGGCCTTTTAGAAGGAGAGCAGAATCTGTGGAGTGGAACCAGCTGAAGCCGGATTACTGGGGTGGAGGAGTGAATGGAAGATGCTGATAAGAAGATGACAGTACAGAGCCTTGCCTTGTGAATCCTGGCTGTAGAGGATACAAAACAAGGGAACATCAGAGTGGCAGGGGGCTCAACAGAGACAGCAAATTTTATTTTTGCTTTTTAAGCACCTTTTGGTTTGTTGGTAAGACTTGAACTTATTTATAGCCCGCAGTGAAGAAGCTATTGAAGAGAGAGCATTTGAAGATATAAGAAAAAGAAATAATTGCTAGAACAAGGCCAAGCATGGCAGGAGGAGACAGGATCAAGAACACAGGTGGAGGGATTAGCCTTACACAGACGTTGAATCTCCTCTTCCTGTGAAAGCATCAATATTTCTTCCTGCAAAGGGGAAGGTACACTTAGATCTACATGGATACACAGGAGAGATACAAAAAGCCTGACTGCTGTAGTCTTTGCTTTTATCTGCTGTCTGATCTTGATTGGAGAGAGGTAGGAGATCAGGAAGGCAGAACTGGTGCCTTCACCCAGGAATATGAACCATGGCAGGAATCCTAAGCCAGCTGCTCTCAGTTTTGGAAGGCAGATTCAACTCTTAATTGATTCCTACAAAACACAGTGCTTCCGAATAGCCAGTGTTTCTAATATGTGTGTTGAAACAAACCAAATGCCTTTTGTTCTTGACTGACCGATCCCTCACCTACCCATCCCAAAGGGTGGGGGCTGGTTCCCAAGGCACAGAAAAGAAAATCAAATGTTCAAGTACTAATTATAGTAATTTAAGATTTCTCAATGTCTAACTTATACTTGTAAAGTAACTATTCTTTAAAAAGTGATGTATATCTTGCATATAGAATAGAAAACTCTGTTGGGAACATAAATTCATTTTGAAAATAAAGCATGAAATTAGAATGAAGCAATAAGGGAAAGTAATTGGCCTGAATTCAAGGATAAATCTTTGTCATCTCAGAGTTTTCAAGATCTATTTGTATTATTATAAATAAGTTCATTAATTGTAATGGAAGCAACAGTGGGCACGGACTATAGGATTAATCTATGATAAAAGATTTNATTGTATGTGTCAAAAATTGAACACACAGGCTGTCTAAATATGTCATTTGCTTTTTACAATATGTTTGATTAGTACTGGATTTTTCAAAGGACAAGGATTACTTTTCTTTTCAGTTGGGCTTCGAAGATTTTGCACACTGTGTGCCTTGAAGCAAATGTTTCTGTTGGAAGCACCATGCCTCTGTTTTCACCTATAACATGAATCACACTAATGTCCTTTTGTTTCTTTTCTCTATGGGAGGCAGAATAACAGGAGATTCTAGCAGGCCTTGATCTGGAAGCTCATCAGCTCTGGGCTTCCCAGCTTTAGGTCTCAGGATCTCCACCTATAAAATGGTGTTAATGATGCAAATTTTCTAGGGATGTTGTAAATATTCAACGTGCTAGCTAATTAAAGTCCCATGAGCAAACCTTTGTACCTGGTAAGCACTAATGGGAGTTGAGGGAGGTGAGCTACCATTAAATATGGAGTAATTTTCAAGTAGCTGTTGGATTCTGCAAACCTTCCTACATGTGTTATTATTTTATGATGCGATCTTTAAAAAAATCAAATTCTCATATCAACTAGGTTTGAATCTGATTTTAGTAATAAGGTTAAACTTTGGGAGAAAACAATACTTATAAGAAGATATCAGAAGTCATTGAACTTGGTGGCTCATACCTGTTATCCCAGCACCTGTGAGGTTGGAATAGGAGAACTGCCAAGCTCCAGGTCAGTCATGGCTATATGGAAAACTCAAGGTCAGCCTTGCAAATAAAGTAAAATTCTGTCTCAAACAGCAAACAAGCTAGTGTGTTGCTGGGATTATCTATTACTATTATTTATATATTAATTATATAATTATAGATAATAAATATGTAATATATATATTTATAAGAATAAGTACATACTAATTATATTAACACATATATTAATACAATACTATTATCACAGTATTACCAAGGCTGAACCAGGTTGACTGCCATGAGTTCCAGCATGGGCCACCAGCATGGTACCAAGATCCTGTCCAAACAAACAACAGAAAGAAAGAAGAAAGATAAGTTTGTAAGTGAATATAACTAATTCTNTCTCAAAAATAGGTGGTGGTGGTGATGGTTTGGTGTGCTTAAATTGTAAGTTCAAGCAGAAAGACCCAATCAGCTTTCTTTTAAAAGTTCCATAGCAACAAGACAGAAACTGAATTTAGTCCAAAAGAAGTTAAACAGAACAAAATCTACAAGGTGAAGATGTGTGGAAGAAAAAGTAGTGTAATAGTAAATGCTTTACCCGAGCAAAATGAAACATTAATTTCATTTTTCTAAACACAGGAAGAAAGTAAGGAAAATTGATGATTATAGTGTAAAACACTTTCATATCCTTATTTATTTACTTTGTTTTAGCTTTAATTTTTTTTGTTGTTGTTGTCGTTCTTAATTTTATTTCTCAGACTTAATTCCTAAAGAAAGAAAACAGCTAGAGTCAATCTTGAGAGCTGGAGTGGGCATTTTCTCTTGTGCCCACTAGATGGCAGGTATAGGATTTGGAATACCTTACTGAAGCCGCATATGTCATCGTTCACAGCTGCACCAGCTCTAGGTGAGAAACCCCACTGGGATGAAAGGAGGAAATTTTAGAAGCAATTCTGTCTTTTCCTCATAGCCTATCCCTACCTCTTACACATAGTTGTTTATTTGTCTTTTAAAGAAAAAGCAAAGGAAAGAAGAACCATTAAGATTAGTAAAAGCATGTAAGGTTTCTAATAAGGTTATTTAAGTTCTATGTAGAAATTACAGTGTAAAAGAGGAGCAGCCCCTACCATCCTGTTCCTTTAAAAAACTGTGAAACTATGATCCAGCAACAAATAGTCACATGTTCTTGTGGGAAATATTCAAAATGTCTCTCTCCCTTTCTTCCTTCCTTCCTTCCTTCCTTCCTTCCTTCCTTCCTTCCTTCCTTCCTTCCTTTCTTTTCCCCTCTGAAAATATACAGTCCAAAACAGTGTGTTGCCTCACTGTTTTAATTTTCTCAGTGCTTTAATTTTCTCACAGTTGAAGGAGAAGGAACTGGGTTTTGTTTTGAAGGGTGTGTTCCTTTCCAATAAGGGGCCAAGGATCTGAAAATGTAAAGGCAGATCTTTGTTACAGAGGGGCTCATTGCAGAGAAGGGTGTGTTCTGCAAAGACAAACAGGTCTCACAGATAGTTGCCAAGGGCACCGAATACATCTTTGCATTACACCTTGAACTAGCGTGCTCATATCACCTCTTTTATTGCATGCACCATAAATGACTGTAAAAGTTTGCAAATCTTGCAGAGACCTTGGCAATCAATACTTCAACAGGAAATTTACAAAGAGGATGGGGGAGGGTGTCCATCCTAGTAATTTGCTTTTTTGGCACAAGAACCGTGTGCTGACATTGAGAATTATTAAGTGTTCGATTTTCACAGTGTCTCTGTCAGATGCAGAACATAGTCAGAGTGGTTTCAATTTAGATGCTCAATTTGAAATCTTNGCTTTGCATTTTTATGAACAGGTAGAAAGGCTTTGGAAACAGTCTGGTGGTCTTCCTTACATAAACTAGTCCTCCAGAGCTGTGACTTGAGTGCCAATGATAAAGTAATTTTAATCTGGGTCAGACTGGAGACAAGTTGGATGACAGGTGGGTCCCTAATGTGATGCCTATAGCTTTAATGTTTTTAAGTCTCTGATCCATCTGGCACCCAAAAGACCAAGAAAATATCTGGATTCTTTTTATTTGGGTAGGATAATGGGAGGGAACTAATCAGTCAGTGTACTGATATGCAACTGACTGATTTTCTTGTCCTACTTTGCCTCTCTCCTTTTTTTGTTGTGTTTCCTTCTTCTTGTACCACATTAAGTTCAAATTGTGGAAAGATGGGGACCTGGTGGAAAGCTCAACTAGANAAACAGCAAATGAGGGTACCCTAGATGAGATGCATGTTGCTACTGCCTCAGGCCCAGGGACTGACCTCTTTGTAGGTCACTGCCCCNAGTCAGTGAAAATGAACTGGCCCCAAGCTAGTAGGCTGTGGGCTGGCCTTAGGCTGTACTGGGGGGGGGGCGGCTAAAGGATTGTGGATCCCCTTGTAGTTAGTGGGGATCACCTAAAAAAGAGTAATGTAAGGGACCTGCATTTCAGACTGTCCAAGCACCACGGTTATCCTCATCCTCATCCTGCAGCCCCGCCCTTCTCTTCCTCCCAAGCCCAGTGACCTGAGTTCTGGCCTTCCTTTCTGATGCATAAAACATTCGAGGGTCTCTGGGGAGTTTTAGAAAATTCAGCGGACGCTGTTTTATCTGATGCTTTGCTGCAGGGTCAAACACAGCTTCCTCAGTGTCCACACAAACCCAGCACAGCTCACGACTAATTTCAGCAGAGGTCTTTACAGGCAAGTGACTTTGAGGATATTACTAGGCTTTGTCCAAATCTAGAGGGTAGAGGGGTGTGTGTGTGTGTGTGTAGAAATGTTTGAGCTTCATACTTTCTTTGTATTTCCTCCTCCTGCAGGTGAATGAGAGCAAGCTTGGGCTGTTACTCCCCTCCTCTGCGCCCCTGCGCGCGGCGGTGGCCGACTGAGGCCTGGGTACCACTGAAAGAGCTTAGAGGATCATATTTTTTATTCTAGCTAGCAAAGGTGGTGGCGGTATCAGCTGGTCACAGTCAGAGGCGGACTTCGGCCCATCCCGTGTTTTGAAGGGTTTTAGTTCTCAGCAGGTGGGGCGGGATTGCCCCCAGCAGCCATCTTCGGAAGCTCGGGGTCCTGGGGACCAAATGGTCCTCACGATTCAGTTGTGAGTGCGCAAAAGAAGGAGACCGTACCTCACTCCGCAACATCTTCAGGTTCGCCTGAGCCCTCCGAAAGTCACCAACTCTCCTGGCGAGGCCACAATTTGTAAACAACTGCATCGGAAAACTGGACTTTTTAGACAATCTATGTGGCGTTGAGAAGAAGAATGCTATAAAGAAGGAAGAATACGTTCAGGCTGAAAGAGAGATCTTTAGTAAGAAGTGAAGTGAGGCGGGTTTTGAAGCCACATTTTAAGCGTTCAGTGTTAGGTTAAAGGGGCAGATGGGACATAAATACGCGTGTATAATTTTCCTCCTGTCAGCACTAGCGAAATGAAGCTTCATGTGTCTTCCAGGACTCTTTCCCTGAAACACTCTCGCGATCTCTTCCTGCTCTTTGTGGGCCCACGCTCCACCCCTGCCAAGCATCAAGGAACAGCTCTGAATAACGGATATTTTTCACCTTCAGCAACTAAAACCCATGCCATGGAGAATCATAATAGATTGGGTTCAGTAACAATACACATGATGATCTCTGGCTCCATCCCTTGGCTTACCTGGTAAAACGGCCAAGCTCCGGAGCNCAGGCGACCTTGTCACCTTCTGTTTACCTGTTAATAGATTCCATTCATACATTCATCTGAAACCACTCCCTTCACGTTCTTGACCCCAAACGTCGTCCCTGTTCAGTGAATTTTCCATTGAACGAATACAATACTTCTCTTCCATGGTATCTAAGACTTCACACGCTTTTTGAGTGCTTGGCTTGGCTGTGTCTGTCTTCATTAATCCAAAAGCTGTTGATTAGATTGCCTGGCCAAGGTTCTACACATTGTCAGCACACTTTTGAACAGATCCCATGATTATTTCTTGGTAGATCAGAGATTCTACCACACAGCCAGCAGGCATTGATCATGCAAAACCAAACCCACCGATACTGTGGATCCACAGTGAAATAAACCAGTCTTTTCAAGTCAAAAATGATTTCCTCGCTGGGAGCATGAGTGTCAGGTCTCAGCTTTTGTGATCGGAAAGGGGGAAGTTCAGCCCCAAACTTTCAGGGTTTTATGCTAATTACACATTTACATTTTACTGTATTATTAGACAATCTTCACTATCCGAACATCTGAGAAGTTTCTTTTCTGTTTTTAAACAACGGCCACAGGAGAGCTGTAAACAACACCCCTGTGGGCGATTTGCATAATCGATGTAACCCGTTAATTCTAACTCTTCCGCTTTCTCTGACCCTGGCCGGCGTTCCTCCTCAATGGAAACCACTTACTTTCCTCACACCGTTTGCAAGGTCTCATGGGCAATGAGCACCCAGAGAATCTGTTTTGCTCTGGAAAGTCCATTTAAAGAAAATTATATGTAATCTGTCTCCTTTGTTCTGATTTCTAAAACAGCTAACTCCTTGGTTTTAAAGGGTCCTTTCAGTAAGATATTCAAAGGAGGAAACTGAGAAAGTTTAGTAAATCCTATCTAAAAAGAAAAAGAAAAAAAACCCACTCCTAGTTCTTTGATCTCTCTGGCATCATTACAATACTAAAATAACAGCCAACCCCCTGGTCAGAAAAGAAAACCCTGGATTAAGTAACTGTTTATCTCATGAGCATAATTACTTGTTGGAACTGAAGCCTTTCGTTCCTGCAACCACGACGTTAAATTGATGAGGTTAAAAAAGACAATCACAGATCTGTCTGTTCCTGTCACAAACTCCTGGCCAAGATGACCAGCTGTAGCACGGATGTGTCAGGCATCCTTTCATTAGTAGGAAGATTCTGGAAGGAGCAATGGAAGGGTATGGGAGGGAGAGGGAAGTTTTCCATCTGATACATAGGTTAAAAGGTATTTATTGACTATAAACCACGGGTATCTGGAAGAGAAATGTGTTATACCTTCCCTGCACAGAACTCTTGCAGAACAGAGCACCCAGGAGGCGTTCCCGCTCACAGGCCCCAAGGCGCAATTTAAAGAAGTGGCCATGGGGTCCCCTAGCGGTGTGGCTGCAGTCCTGCCCCCAGGAACCCATTTAATTCCTTTTAATACTTCCGCCCTTTTCTGGACCTCTTGGGCAATGAATTAGATTCGCATCCTAGGAGCACAGACTTCTCTTTGCCACCTGCCCTAAAGCACTTCCCAGCCCAAGTAAATGCCGCCGCAACGAGGCTTGGCCCTAAGGGGAGGGGAAGGTCCCTGTTTTCGGACACGAAGCGTGGCCAACCGGGCAGGGCTCGACATGCCGGGGTGGTGGAGAGAAGCCAGCTCGGGCTGGAGGCGTCAAGCCACGGGGGTCCTCCCCCTGATGGATCTCAGAATGCAGCTGTGGCCGCATCTTAAGGATGTCTGCGAAGGCCCCGACGGCCGCTGCGGGCGTCCGTAGCCCGCGAGCCCCAGGGCTTGGGAACCGGGAAATGATCTCGCCCGGGCGGAGGCTGCCTCGCTGCTTTCAGTTTTCATTGAGGCTCGCTGGTTACTGTTTAACATCCCCACCCACGTTTCAGTTTGTTTAGTAAATCGATCTCACTGTGAGAGTCAGGCCCAGGCCCTGTCGCCATTGAGCAAAGCTAATACTCTCCCGGCATATGGTCCCCAAAAATCTTTGCTAGAGATCCAGGAAAACAAACAAACAAAACAACAAAATTCCTGGGCCACCTCTCCCGGAGCCCCACCCCACCTCCCGGCTGGCTGCAAACTTCCTGGCCCCCGGACGGTGCACTGCGGGACACCGCGGTCAGGGCGGGTGGGGACCTGCTGCTGGGATGCGGCTCAAGCCGCGCAGCTGAGTGCGTCGCGGGAGCTCCGGAGCCGCTGGCGTGGGTGAGTCGCTCCGCCCGCGTCCGGTGCCCGGGGATGACCCACTCCACGCCCGGCCGCTGTCCGGCATCAGAGTCTCAGTTTCCCCAAGAAAGCGGTTGAAAGGCTGAGCACCCTGATCCCTAGGCCTGATCCTATGGAAAGCAGACCACCTCAGGCCTTCCTTCAGCCCAGATGGGCTAAAGAAAGGCTGGAGGCTGCTGGAGCTTTCGAATGTTCAAGACCTTCGCCTTGGAAAAGGAAAAGAGAAGCTGCATTTGTATGAGTGTTGAGAAAGCTTTGGTGGCTACCGCTGGTCACGTGATTCCAAGATCTATTGGTGGTGTTGGGGAGTTTCCTGGAGGTTTGGGGGGCTCTGGGTCCAAGCTAGGACACGTGACTGGATATTAACGGACAATAGAGGTGTGAGGGTTGTTGCTTGGTGCAGAAACATCCCTCCGCCCCATGGCCTTTGGTCAAATTTCCTTCCACATATTCTTTCAGACATTTGGAGATTAGGCACTTTCTGCTGATGCTGTTGGGGGCGATTGTGCAAGTTAGTCAAAGTGTCAGTTTCTTTGGGAAGATTTGACCTATTGGATGTTGAGTTAAATAGCATTTGGATTAAGTGACAGTCACTCAGTGTCTAATGGGAAAAACCAGTATGTGATAAGATCTTAGAACCGATTGTGATGATCCCTACCTGAAGGGATGTGTTTTTAAGGGTGTCTGCAAATTGAGCTCAGGTATTCTGCAATATGTAAAACAATCGTAGTCTTCATCTGAAGATAAAGGCTGGAGAATACAAGCACAGGCGCTCATAACTTTGTGGGATACTCTGCAAATTGAAAACCTCCTTGATGGCTGCATTTTCTATTTGGGCTTTAGTCACTTTGTCCGGTTTGACAGCTTGTTTTACACGTGACTTCTTTCTTTTCACAAGCTTGTACTATTATTCCTCCACCTTGGCTATCAGCATTTGTTCACAATCATCTTCCTGCTCTTCCGCTAACCAGCCTCCCTCTGTTCTGACACTTCTGACTCCGGCATTTCCTGTGTCTGAAGCACTTGACCAAGTCAATGTTGGATTCTTCTGCTTGCCCTTAAAGCAATGGAATGGGAGGCAAAGGAGCTGCTGCAAACGAGTCATTGACAGCTTTTTTTGTTTGTTTGTTTGTTTTTCAAGACAGGGTTTCTCTGTGTAGCTTTGGCGCCTTTCCTGGAACTCACTCGGTAGCCCAGGCTGGCCTCGAACTCACAGAGATCCGCCTGCCTCTGCCTCCCAAGNGCCTTTCCTGGAACTCACTCGGTAGCCCAGGCTGGCCTCGAACTCACAGAGATCCGCCTGCCTCTGCCTCCCAAGTGCTGGGATTAAAGGCGTGCGCCACCACCGCCCGGCTTGACAGCTTTTCAAAGCATGATGGAAATTGAGAGCAATTTGCCTTCTCCTTGCCGTTCGGTCCCCTTCCTCTTCCTTTACGGCTCTCCAAATATGGGGATGTTCCCAACAAGCTTTAGGGAGTTACAACCCTTAACCAAAACGTCACTGTTAAGATTTCAAGAGACCATTTACTCAGTAATTGTGGCTATAAGCTTATGGAACAGCACGAATGAATTTTAAAGATTGTTATTTTTAAAAATGTACGCAGCATGCAAATAGTAACTGTATTCGGAGTGTCCCATTATTAAACTTCAAAACTGACAGATTTTCAACAAGAGAGTGACAGCGTCTTAAACACTGGCCTGCATATAGTTTTGAAACTCAGTAAGCATATGTCCGTTAGAGTGCTTCATTACTTTGAAATTCTGTTATTTCTATAAATTCCAGAAATAATGCTAGTTTGTAAAACAACATGCAAATTATAGTACAATATGAAGAGAGTGTTCGTCCTCTTGTGTATGGAGCCTTTGTTGACACTGGGTTTGTGTCTCCATAATCTTCATGTGTACAGCTCATGAATGCTAATTGCTTCAAANAAAAACCAAATAATGATTCATATTATATCAAAGTACCTACTCTCAACTAACTATTCCTGAGTCACTGGATATCAATTTTTAAGATGTTGGTACTCTAGTTGAAAATTGCTTGTTAGTTTGGAGATTACCAAAATGAAGATTATATAGACCAACCCTCCATGGGTGAGTTCAGGAGTTTGAAAATTTTGCTTTGCAGGTTAAAAAAAAAGGATTAACAAAGTTTTGGAATGTTGTTATAGGGCTGTGAATGTGGTGGTAGAGCACTTGCCTAGTAAGCCCTGTGTTCCCAACATCACCACTGTATTTTGAGCTCATAAAAGATGCTCCTGTGTTTATTACTATTTACCCAGGGATAGCTGCAGATACAGGTTCTGGGTATGTGAGAATTTCTATATCTCCGGTGCCATTGCTGACCCTGGAGGGTTGTGATCTGTGTAGCGATTGATTACTGTGCTTGCCAGGTTCCTAAAAGAAGTTTCTCATCCTAGATCAAAGTCTTTTAGCCTACTCTGTCATCTTCATCTTCTTGTCTTCATTTTCATTTGTTTTGAGAAAGGGTCACATTTGTCCTACATTGGCCAGGCCTAGAGATTGCTTTGTATACATGGATGACTTTGAATTTACGATCTCTCTGTTTCTCTCTCTCCCATTCTGGGATTACAGGTGTGTCCCATCATACCTGATTTGGGTGATGATGGAGATTGAACTCAGGGCTTTGTGCATGCTAGGCAAACACTCTACATAATGAGTGAGCCATATTCTTGGCTCTCTTTGTTTTTACACACAGGTTAGCCCACATTCACAGAGATTTTCCTGTGCTGGGATTGCAGCCAACATGCCCTGCCAAATTCTTTAAAATTATGTGAACAATTTTCAAAAGATGGGAGTCTCCAAATCTGACATGGCAAATTGTCATTGATAATCCTACCTCAGGAGATAGTGTTAAGAGCTAAGCCCTCAGCTGACTCCTTCAAAACCGTGGAATGACCTCCCTGGTGACCTAAGCAGAGCAGGTATGCTAGAGTTATCGTTACCTTTTCTATAAATTGCACCATAAAATCTACTTAAATCCATAATTTGTACCATTTTTTCAAATGAATNAATATGGGATTGAGGAGATAGCTCTATTTGTAAAATGCTTGCCACACAAGTGTGAGGATCTGAATTTGCTCCTTAGAACCAATGTTGAAAAACAAGGCATGGTAATGCAGACTCGTGTAATTTCAACACAGAGGATGCAGAGGAAAAATGGATACCTGGCATTTATATGTCAGCCAGCCAGTCTTAATCTATGAGCCCCAGGCTGAACAGAGACCCTGTCTCAAAAACCACAAAGTGGATAGTACCTGAGAAACAACAGCTGTGCTTGTCCCCTGACCTCCATTCACACACATACATGGATACACAAACTTGTATACATAAACTCCTGTATATAAGCACACAAAGAAATTAAATAGCTCCATATTTAAGAAGAAGTTACCCCTGTGGGGAGCAACAGTTGGTTATACTGTGACACAACTGCAAATACTTCTCTTCCTTGTCAACTCTGCCATTCATGCACAGGCATGTGTCATGTCACATACGATTACTCTCATAGCTGGACCAGCTAAGGAATCAAACACACACACACACACACACACACACACACACACACACACACTTTAGTTAATACTGAGTTCTTAATATATAGGTGATATTGTTCTAAGCAATTTTCATGTATTTCTTTTTCAGATCTTTATATTAATTATACATAATCAGTATGAATATTCTCTTTATTTTACTAGCAGTGCAAATGAAGCAGAAAGAAATAAGTTGAGTATGACATTCACAAGGGTCAAAGCTTGGGATTCAGGTACTGCCATGTGGCTTGGAGCCAAAAAAGCAACGATGGATGTGCCAGGTAGTCATCCAGTTGTTCAAATCACAGCTGTCCTCAAAGGAGGGAGTGAGGGCTGAAACCTTTGTACCACAGGCAAAGCCAAGTTCCCTTGCTCTTGGTGTGGGAAGGTACTTCTAGGTCATGAAGTATATGTGAGAACTAGTGACCGTCTTGTGCCTGATGGGTCCTATGCAAAGCTCCATGATGACATATTTGGGTACTGATGTAAGGAACTCAACATGCTCTTGCCCATTCACTTCAAGTACACCTTGAAAAGCAGCTCTGCCCATACTTCCCAGCCTGTATTTTAAGACACTGTGGTGAACTGTGTTTGTTACTTGGTAGAATCAGCTGATGACAAGGAGTGCCAGATTCTTCTGACAACCCTTCATTCAACCATGGTGGTTTTCTGAAAAATGTGTAAGTAGTTTAAGATGTATTGCGAATGTATTCAAAATGAAGTACAAAATGATTAGTAATATTTTCTGTTGTTTTTGTTTTTATTTATTTTTATTATTATTATTATTATTATTATTATTATTATTATTATTGAGACAAGGTTTCTCTGTTGTAGCCCTGGCTGTCCTGGAACTCAAACTGTAAACCAGGGAGGCCTTGAACTCAGAGATCAGCCTGCCTCTGCCTCCTGAGTGCTGGGATTAAAGGTGTGTGCCGCTGCTTCAATTTGAAGTGCTTTTTATAAAGATTTATTTTTTTTTAGTTTTTTAGTTATACATATATTCATGTGTAGCTGAGGGGGATTATTATGTGGAAGCCAGAAAAGGGTGTCACACTCCCTGGAGCTTCTTGGTCTTCTACAAGAGCTGTGTGCTCTTTTAGCTCAGCCATCTCTTCAGCCCTGATTTATATTAAATCATTAAATGTTACTTGTTTTTGTTTGCTCTTACCTCAGAGATTGTTATATGTATACAAGCAAACACAGGGCATATGACTTTAACAATCAATCTCTGGACCCCTAGGAACCTGGCCAAGCCCTCTGACCAGCCCAGATTTCCAGTGATGCCTGCATAGACCGTCCCTGACTTCACAAGTGTGAAGGAAATTTACCCCAGCACAGCTCATTAGCTTGGAACATGTGTTTGGGCTGTGGCATGACCTGTGTGCAAATCTCAGTTGTATAGAAAGCCAGTCACTTCATGTATGTGTGCATCAGTTTAAAAGAGTTATACTCTGAGAACCATATTTTCTCAAATTATGTGTGAATTCTTAATTATTCATATGAGATACTTTATCTGTTGAGGAGCCATACTTAGATATAACANCAGAAAAGTTGGCACAAATCTAAGTAGTGTATCTCCATCTGCCTAACTATGTTGGCTGAGATCATCCAGACCTGGTTATTTAATTTTTGCAAGCATTTGACAACTTCTGTGTCTACATACTATACTATAATTCGTAGGTTTTTTTTTTCTTTCTTCTTTTTTTTGGTCTGAAGTTTGTGGAATCTGTAATTTAAAAATATTATACTTCCTGGACTGGGGAGATGGCTCAGTGGTTAAGAGCTCTGTCTGCTCTTCCAGAGGACCTAGGTTCAATTGCCAGAACCCACATGGTAACTGACAACTGTAACTCCAGCTCCAGGGGATTTAACACTCTCATACAGACATACATGCAAGCAAAACACCAATGGACATAAAATAAAAATAATTAAGTCATAAAGATTTAAAGAAATATTATACCTTCTTATTTTCTATCATGGTTATGGCTTGCAAGTGAAGTTGATTCGTATTAATTTAGAAATAAGTTATAGGGATAGTACCAAGTGCATAGAAGGCAAATAGAAAGAATAGGTACCTGGAAAGCGAACAGATTTCAGTATCCCCACCCTCAAACATAAATAATCTACTGGGAGGACAAACACATACAGTAGTCAGGGTAGAATACAAGGTGTAATTGCCGTAATGCTGTGGGAAAACGGAAGTACAAAAAATACATTTAGCTTGGATCCCTCAGAGAGATTTCACGGAAGAATTAATTCTGTTCTGATTAGAACTTGCTGGGGAGAATCAGAAAGGTGCTGGAGGGGGAGACAAAGGGGAGAGGAGCCCAGGACCACGGGGTGGCTATAGTGGACATGGGTGACAACGGTGGCAACTAGTTGGCTAGTTGAAGGGAAGCCATCACACTATTTAAGTAGATTGGATTATGACTAGTTTTTAGATTCACAGCATTTTTGGAGTATGGATTAAAGAATGGGATATGAGAGACAGAATGAAGATTTAGAAGCTTCAACCAGATGTAAGACGGTGTATTGGTGATTAAGAACTGAGGATGGTTCCAGGATAGGTGAGAGAGAGAGAGAGAGAGAGAGAGAGAGAGAGAGAGAGA
>LZPO01097395.1:0-37304 GCA_001675575.1 Neotoma lepida | reverse complement strand
GACAGAGACAGAGAGAGACAGAGACAGAGACAGAGAGAGAGACAGGGAGAGAGAAAGAGAGAGAGAGAGAGAGAGGGAGAGAGAGAGAGAGAGAGGAGAAGAAAAGAAACGAGGATGGCATTTAGACAACGAGAGAGTAGGAGAGGCTGTGAAGCCCACTGGAACCACATTCTCTAAGCTTGTGGAGGGTTAAGGTACTGAATTCTGCTTTCTTGGCCCCTAGTCTTTCTATATATCTTCTATGCTGTTGGTACTGGCCCTGTAAATTAACGCTTGCTACATCGATGTGGGCCTGTGTCAGGTGCAATGGAACCTTTCATTTGATCGTGGTTATCACCAATTTGTAGTTTTTCAACTATTGTTTTCCTACATAGGTTCATGTTAAAACCTAAAGTTTATTCTGTCGTTCAGGAAGTTCAGGAAAGGTGTTTCATGTTTACAAAGAACATTGTTCCCTATTTTTGGTTAATTTTCAGCTAAGTGATTTTTATTTCCAACAAGAATTTTTATAACTCGCAAGGACTCTCTTTTCTGAAGCCCAGCAGCCCTACCAGTTCTAAGGTAACAGAGCATTGTGCAGGAAGGAAATTTCCCCTGCTAGAAACCATGNGTTAATTTCCTATGTGCTCACTGAAACGGCTGTCTTTCCAGCGTCAGGCCCTCCCATTATGACTTAGAATCACTACAGGAGCGACTCTCTCTGTTTGCTATCAGTCAGTTGAGGTGGAATGGTTTGTTTAGTTCCCCAAATGCACTTTGCCATCTCTGTACCATCAGATGTGCCGTTTCTACCAGTCGGAACACTCTTTTAACAGTCGCCACTGTTTTCACCGGACTCCATCCATCCAAACCAATTTCCACTTGTGTATTGAGCCTTCACTTACAGGCCACTTCAAAAATGTTTCCCAACCTCTTACCCCCACATGTCATTTGAATTGCATCTTGTTCTTTCTCTGGCCTGTTAATTTTTAACTTCATAAAGCCTGGTGGTTACATGTTGGATGACCACCAATTGAATATATGTCTCCGATGGTAGGGACTATCATTAGGAATGCCTTCCCTTTGGGATGGGTGTTTATTTGNGACTCTGGGAGCATGAATTTACTGACTGAATGTGTCACTGTACTGAGAAGTGAAGTGACATGTTGAACACAGAATGGAAACGTATATCGAGAGCCTTACTTTACAGCACTGCCTTCTATGTTGTGGATATGGCTGTCTTCTAGGTTTCTCATGTCTGGGGAGAGTACACATAGGAGAATTACTGTGCACTGAGATGTGCGTAAGTGTTGAGTACTGGAAAAATATATAGACACCCAATGAGAGGCCCATTAACTTTTCTTTCAAGAACTCACAAAGAAATGATGTGTGAATTATATATCATTGCGTTCACTAAAATCATGTTTTATGAACACATTTCTATGAATTATGACATATGTACACAACCTTGTAACCATTCCCGCAAGGAAGATAACAAACATTTCTGCACCGTTCTTCAGATCCATTCCCTGTGCCCCTGGGCAGTCAGCATTCTCTGCCACTCCCAGGCAACCTAGTCTGAACTCAGTCCACAGTGTTGCCTATTCCAGACCACCATGAAAAGGGAATCACACAATATATAGACTTCTGTGTTTGTTTGGTTGGTTGAATTTAGTACAATTACTGTGAGATCCATTCATGTTGTTATATCTGGCAGTATTCTTCCTTTGGGGAACAAAATCCCAGATTTATGAGGTATAATTGACATNTAATAAAGTATATATATTCAAAGTACATAGTTGGAAAAGCCTTGTCAGTTATATATACACATCTGAAACTGTCACCACAATAAAGATAGCACATCTAACACACTGAAAGTTCTTTCATGCTATTTCTTATGTAAACCCTTGCTCCTGTTCCTCTCCTGGTCGATCTACTTTCTGTCCCTAAAATTAGTTTGCCTGGTCTAGAATCTTGCACCCGTGTGACCCTACAGTATTGTCTGTACCTTGTTTCTTCCATTCACTTCAGTAAGTTAAGTTCACTACTTTTATTACAAGTGTCAGGAGTTCAGTTTGAAAGTTTTTGCTGAAGAGCATGACATCTTGTGGAAATGTCACAATTTGTTTGTTTACTTACTTGCTGATGAACTTTGGCTCCTTTCCAGACTTTGCCTACTTCAAATAAAACCACTATGAACATTCTTGTACAGAATCTTTGTGTGCACATATGCCTTTGTTTGTCTCATAAAATTACCTAGGAGTAGAATGCGGTTCTTACAGAGCAAATCGTTTATTGGGTTTCAGAGTGAATGTACTGTTTTACGTTCCAATGGGCATCATTGGAGATTTACAGATTCTTCACATCCTTACCAACCGTGGGTATGGATGACCTTGGTTTTAGATATTCCAGAAGTATGGTGTGATACCAAATGCATTCTTAATTTTTATTTCCTTGTGACTAATGAGCCTGAGAATCTCTTTGGGATCTGGTATAGAGTCTGAATTTTCTCTGGCAGAACTGTTCTTCAAATTTTATTTTTTTTTAATTGAGTTGTCTCATTTTTAAGTTGTAATATGTTTGTCTGTCTATTCTCTCTCTCTTTCTCATCTATCTATCTACCTATATCTATCTACCATCTATCTACCTATCTATCATCTGTCTATTAAGTATCTATCTATTATCTATCTATCATCTATCATCTATCATATAACTATCATCTATCTATCTATCTTACAGATATGTCATTTCATAGAGCTTCTGAAAATATTTTCTCTTCACATGAATTAATTCTGATAAAAATTTAGGATTTAACCTAAAGAAAAAGAGAGCTGGGAGTATCACCGTCACAAGTGTGAATAATACATACAAGTGAGAAAAAATAAAGTCTGTTTTATGAAGTTACAAGATGAGGTAAAGTGCAAGTAGTAGTAGATGGCACGTGTATAAATAGAAGACTGAATTTCAAGACCTTTGCACACCATCCTATACAGTCCAGATGTGTTTTAGTGAGCAGTGATACAGAAAAAAAACCAATATAACAGTATTGATGGCAGTAATTGAGCTTGAAACTTTACAGAAGTCTTTCAGATGCACAGTCAATATTAAACAGGTTTTTGATCCAGTGTTCTCTCTCTGTGTGTGTGTGTGTGTGTGTGTGTGTCTTTCTCTGTCTCTTTGTCTTGTCTGTCTGTCTCTGTCTGTCTCTGTCTATCTGTCTGTCTGTCTGTCTGTCTCTCTCTGTAAACATTTAAGAACACGTGAGGAAGAGTGACATGGCTTGTACTGTCCATGCTCAAGAAGGTGCACTGCTGTATTTGGAAAATGACAATTCACAGTTATCATATAATGGTTAGAATAAAATTCCCCAACCCCAGAGATATTCTAGATGCTGTGAAGTTTCTTTTGCTGTTCTTTTTAAACTAACTATTGAGGAACAAAGTGAAATCAAATCTGTTTNTAAATTGGTGAAGAAAAAGGCAAGAGCATGACCAAATCTTTTGTTTTTAGAGCATTATTTGTCTTTGCACCTCACACGCAGTTTGAAGAGCTCACTTTTTCAAACAGTATTTGGTTCAATATATTTTGTTGACATATTTCTGCTCAGGGCTTTGACTTCTTTGTCCATACTGGGCCACTGCACAACTTGTACCTCAGGTGGCTGACTTCACAAACATGAAAAAGTAGATGCAGTTTGGAACCAACCCCTTTCCTTCCCTCTCCCTTCCTTCATTCCTTCCTCCTTTCTCCCTCTGTCCTTCCCTCTTCTCTCCCGCCCTCCCTCTGCTGCCTTTCTTCCTTGCACTTGGAGGTTTCAAAGCCTTCTCATCTGCTACTTANCTTTTTTCTCCATGTTTTTGAATTTCATAGATTCTTTTCAAGGTAAAATAAAGAGGTTATAATCCAGAGTAAATGAAGTAATCATTCTCAAGTGTAGGACTTATGCATATGAAAATACCTTTTCTAGNCTGGAGAGATGTCCCAGTGGCTAAGAGCACTGGCTGCTTTTCCAGAGGACTTGGGTTCAATTCCCAGCACCCACATGGCAGCTCACAGGTGTCTGTAACTCCAGGTTCAAGAGGTCAGATACCTTTTTCTGGACTCTCAGGGCACCAGGCACACCAGTGGTGCCCAGACATACATGTAGGCAAAATATCCATACCCATATGATAAAATCAAGATTTTTTTTTACCAAGAATATAAAAATGGATTATAAATTATGTGCCATGTGTCCATTTGTGTTACCATATGCTATTTATTATTCACAACGTTTGTGAAATCATTTTATTTACCCATGTTAAATCTGGTCATGGATTAAATTCATATTACTTAGACATTTTGGGACCATATAGATACTGGAATCAAGAAGACTTGATTCACCCTGTATGGCTCTGTGTACATCAGCTAACTTAACAGAACATCACTTTGCCCAGTGTAGTGTGGTGAGACTTACTGAGCACCCAGTATGTCTGGCTCAAAGCAAACACACTCAACAAATATTGAGACTGTTTGCTATCTTGACTCCTTATATTAAGTTAATATTCCCATGTATGTATCCCCATTTCCACTGATTTGATATACAAACACACAACTGTATTTATCAACTACTGTGGCTAATTATTTTTTTGTGTGTCATGCAGTAAAATCTGCACACATGTGCCCTCGTGTAATCTTTATGCCAAGTTTACGTGGAATAAATCGTTACTATCTCCATTTTACAAATGAGGAAACTGAGTCAGAGATAGGTTCAGTTGAGACTTCATAGCCAGTATCAGGATTAAACATGAGTCAAGGCCCTTCAGCTCCAGGGCTCATGAAGTTCATCTGATGATTTTAAAACCTAAGGTGTTGTGAAACTGGTTAATCTCCTCTCACTTTCGTACAATGTCTTTTAAAGCTAAGACTGAAATAGGGTAATTTAATTTTCTAGCTCTTTGTATCATATCATTATTTATCTGAAATATGAGTGGTTTTACTATCCTCATTTGAATATATATTACTTTTCTGTCTCTCTCTTTAGACACTTTTGTTTGTTTGCTTATGTTTGTTTGTTTGTTGAGATAGGGTCTTGCTATCTTATAACTCATAGCAACCCATAGTCCTCCTGCTTCAGCCTCCCAAGTGCTGGGATTTATGGCAGGATCATCTATGCCTGGCTTTGGAGTTTCATTTACAAACGAAAGTATGGCAGACTGACTTCTGAGACATGTTAGCATAGACTGCAAAGCACCAATTTTAGGCTTTTAATAAAAACTAATGAATTATACCAAGAATAAAAGTCATACTAGTTGTATGTTTGATGAAATAAAATCTGATGCTTATGATATTAAAACTTGTCTATTAATAGTTTTACACAATGAGTTGAAACCTTTTGAATATTCATTTAATTATAAATGTGTACACACTATGATAACCTCCTCGGGGATCACAATGATTAGTTTAAATTTTCTTTGATTAGTAACTACTTAATCAAGAAACTTCTTAGGAAACAATTTAAGAAGTCTATGTATATTGAAAGCTGATTTATTTTCTTCATTTGGGTGTCAACACCTTTCCAGACAAAGAATTAAGCTACCTGAAAGTATTGTCATCATGCGGACACTGAGTGAGAAAGGTGAATGTCTATGTGTTCACTGAACACACAAGGGTCACAGAGTCACTTTTTTTTTTTTTTTTTTTTTTTTTTGCCAAGTAGTGGATGGCATAAACTCCTCTCTTTCCAGTCCTGGAATCTAGAGGTTCATGGTCAAGGCAACAGTAGGTTTAATTTGTGCTTTTTCTGAGGCCTCCCTCCCTCCTGTCCTTGAAGACGACTCCCTTTATGCTGTGTCTTGACAAGNTTGCCCCTGGGCCTGTGTGTCTGTGTCTTAATCTTCTTCTATGAAGACAATAGGGCCCACCCATATTACCCCCTTTTAACTTAATTACCTTGTTAAAGGTCCTATCTCTAAGTGCAGTCATTGTCTAAGGAAAGGGTGTAGGAGGCTTTCTTTTGGGCCACCAACCAGCTCCCAAATCACAACACAGACTGATTAATTATGAATGTTCAGCCTTATCCTATGCTTGTCCAACTAGCTCTTATAACTTAAATTAACCTGTTTCTGTTCAACTATATTTTGCCTCGGGGTGTTTTACCTTCCTTTCATTCTGTATGCCCTACTCCATGACTGGCTGGCTGCAGGCATCTCCTTCTCTTTCTCCCTAATTCTCCTCTTGTTCTCTCCTCTAGATCCTAGATTCTTCCTCCTCTTTATTCTCTCTGCCCCTCAGCCCTGCCTATCCTTCTACTGCCTCGCTATTGGCCATTCAGCTTTTTATTAGCTCAATCAGGTGCCTTAGGCAGGCAAGGTGAAACAGCAAGACATCTTTACATAGCTAAACAAAAGCAGCATAAACAAATGTAACACATCTTTGCCTAGTTAAACAAACACAACATAAACAAAATCAACACACCTTTACATAATTAAACAAATACAACACACAAATATAATACACCTTTATGTAGTTAAAGTAATATTCCCCAACAAAGGAGGTTGGGGCTTCCTAATATGAATGCTGCCACTCGAACCTTCAGATGACACAGGACAGAAGAAACTTTGCCCATAACTACAGGATAACCCCAAAGTGAGCTAGGCTCAGTACAACTTCAGATATTTTAACACTTCTTAGGCTATATGCACATATTTATTTTAGACTACAAATTAAATCAATCTAATCTAAATATTTAAATCCCAAACCAGTTACATTAACCTCTAGATGGAAGGTTTTCCTGTGCTTTTATCCCCTCCCAGATCCACGTGTCCCTCACCGCGGCCGTCTGTACCCTCCTTTTTGAACAGGACCTCTTGCTAGGTCTAAAGGCAAAGCTGATGTAGCTTAAGGAAGACACCCAGAATCAGGGTCATTATCAAGATATAAAACAAAGAATCTCCAGGGAACAACCCAATGGTATCTGCCAGATTTACCTAATATTTCTACTGACTGCTACTTCTGTCTAATAACTCTTTCTCATATTGGCTTGGGTGTCAAGGGTGCAGCATTTAATCAAGAGGCAGCAGAAGGAAGTGCTGTAGTAGGTGTGTTTGTGTCACTGACCAGAAAGGGAGCTGAATGCCTATGCAAGGCTGACAGGATGCTTCTATTCTGGAGAAGCAGATTAGATGTGTCTTTCTTTCAGGCTCTGGTCCTTAGACAGGCCTTTCATCTTCTCCTTAATCTAAAGGGATGTGTTGAAGTAAAAAGTATTGAATTAAGGTATGCAAAAATTTCCAGGCTGCTAAACCGTATTCCTGTTGAGCTAATGGGAAGTTAGACCCACAGAAGACCACCATCTGTGGTGAGAAGAGCCGAGATCATCCACCAGTTGCTGTAGAAAGCTGCCATCTTGGTATCTCTCATGCTATGATTAAGAGAGATACACATTTTAATGATACAGAGGATGCTGTCTGTGCTTAAAGTTCGGGGTGCAATAGATTGCTTCAGTGTTTTTCAAGGAGAAGTCTGACAGTTCAGATGGCATGAAAACTCCCTAAGTCTCGTTGTCCAACACTTGAATGTTGTTAAAAGTAAAGATCATGGTGTTTGGAGCCCTGTGGTCACTCTTATGAGTGTGTTTGAAAGATGGATGGTCAGTTGGGTGTGTATGTCTTTAGGTATCCTGCAAGAAATAGCTTAGGAACAGCAGTTAATATGTTTAGAGCTAACTGTCAAGTCTTGATCTATTGCTTTTACATTTCTCTTAACTGAAGATTTTCTTTTTTAACCCGAGAACCGAATCCAGAGTTTTGTACTTGTAGGCAAATAGAAACCATTGAGCTAACCCCCACAATTCTACTTTTTAAAAAAAATTTATTAACTTTATTTCCTTTATTTTACATACTGACCACAGTTTCTTCACCCTCCTCTCCTCCTGTTCCCTCCCCCTGGCTCCCATCTACCCCCATCTGCATCTATCCACTCCTCTTCCGTCTCCATTCAGAAAGGGGTAGGCCTCCCATGGGTTTGAACATAGCATGGCACAAGTTGAGTTAATACCAAGCTCCTCTCCCTGTATGAAGGCTGGGCAGGGTAATCCAGCATGGGGAACAGGTTCCCAAAAGTCAGCTAAGAGCCAGGGACAGGGACACAGCTATGAGCTTCACAAATAGACCAAGCCACACAACTGTCACACACATGCAGAGGGCCTAGGTCGGTCCCATGCAGGCTCCCTAACTGTTGGTCCAGAGTCCAGGTGCCCCCATGAGCTCAGCTCAGGTCAGCTGTCTCTGTGGGTTTCCCCATCATGGCCTTGATCCACTCTGACTTGTATAATCCCTCCTCCATTTCTTCAGGAGGACTCCCAAAGCTCTGCACCTGGTTCCATCAGTTACTGGATAAAGGCTCTGTGATGACAATTAGGGTAGTCACCAATTTGATTACAGTAGATGGCCAGTTCAGGCACCCTCTCCACTATTGTAGGGGTCTTAGCTGGGGTTATTCTTGTGGATTCCTGGGAGTTTCCCCCGGCACCAGGTTTCTCCCTAGCCACCCATCTGGTCCCCAAATCACCTCTTGTACCCAAACTCAGGGCTGACATCAACAAAATAGAAACAAAGAGAACAATACAAAGAATCAATGAAACAAAGAGTTGGTTCTTTGATACAACTCTACTTTTAAAGAGAAGACATTCTTTCAAGTGTGTGTGTGTTTGTGTGTGTGTATGTACACACATGTGCATGTCCACAGAGGCCAGAAAAAAAGCACTGCATCTCTTGGAGCTAAAGTTAAAGGTGGTTGCATACTGCCAGATACATGTGCTGGGAACCAAATCCTGTCCTCTATAAGAATAATGCATGCTCTTAACCACTGAGCCTTTTCTCAAGCTCTGAAATGAAGAAGTTTTAAAACTGAATTATACTAAATATTTTAGACACTCCAGTATTTTATTCATGTTTATACTCATATTGATATAGCCCACCAAATATCCAGCTTTCTAAGAAATGCTACTGGNCTCCTGTCCAGACAAATTAGCTTGCCTAGTATACTATGTTTTGTGGCTTCTTATTTTCCTTTTCCTGTGATACATCTTTGTATGAATATATAAGAAATAATTTACCAAATCACTATCGGTAGTTAATTATGTTGTAAGAAATAATGCTGCCCTGAACATATTTTACTTTTTTTTCACTGTACTAAGGCTCATTTTATTATTATGTTCCCAAGAGTAGAATTTCTAGGTCCTACTGAGATACATATATTCAGCCAATATTAATTTGTTAATATTTAAGAGCAATTTGAAGTATGAATATAAATATTTCTATTTTGTGACTTGGCAATGATGTTATGCCATTATTCGAAAGGGGAGAAAGTTATTTAGGAAGGTGATGTTAAAGTTGAATTTAGAAATTTACACACAATTTTAAATATGAATGTAAATATTCCTGTTTTATGAGTTGGTAAAACATGCTAGCATTCAAAAGGGAAGGAGATTAAAGAATTAAGGAAGTAGAAATAGAGTTGAGACTAAAAATTCAAAGAATATATCCTTCCTGCTTCCATCATTGAGTTTTGTAGGGATTTACTGTACACTTTAACTATGTAATATTTGTTCACATNAATCTCTTTCCGAAGTGCTAGATTTTTATTATCACAAACCCTATTTTGGCTGTTGGTGCCTTTCACCTCCATTTCTCATGCATTTCTTTATGACATTGTTTCTGACTGAAATCGTGTTCTTGCCTGGTTTCTTTCCTTACCTTCCCATCCCAACAGGCTGTAACAGTTCTCATTTAGTAAGTACTGAGCACACATGACTCACTGACAAATGGGCATTTTTGCTAAGGAAGGAAGTGAGAACATACCCTGCCAAGATGGTTACCATGCAATTCATGCAAATATCCACGTAAGCACACCTATGATAATCCAGTGACTGAATTTTTTTTTAAATTCACTTATCATGACCACTAAGCTTTAAGGAATTTATGCTGTTCCTGTTAGTTCATCATTCTGATCATCTCAGTATCTCAGTATAATTTTTTTAATGTTAATCTGATACTTCTTTTATATCCTGTCCTGTGCTTCTGAACCAGGAAGTGAGCTCAAAAAAAATTCCTTTAATAGGCTGTCATGCATAGCCATTAAGCAGCTTTTATTTGTCAAGGTGTGCCAACAATAAATATTTTCTTGCTGGGACACCTACATTATAGTCAAGGTGTGAAAGTTAATAATATTCTGGTAAGGCAGAAGGGATACTGTTTCCATTATTGCAGCTCTTAGTGGAGGTTAGAAGGTTGTTTAGTGAGGAGTGGATGGGAGGAGAATGATTGGCTCTGTTCTGGGGAATTCCCTGCCTGAGGAACTCCCACAGTGTTTGGTGTCGTCCCTGGGGGTGTTAGCGTTAAGACAGCATCATAATGCCATTTCCAGGAAAAGTGGGAGAGAGAAGCAGAGTGATTAGCTCCTAACGTGAGACAATGATCACATTAAACATCTTTCATACTACTGTAATGTGTAAGTGATTACACTTCAAAAATTCTTTTAAAACTATTTTTTATGTGCTTGGTTAGTTAGCCTACAAGTATCTCTGTGCATCATGTGTGTCCCTGGTGCTCCTGGGAGCCAGAAGAGGGCATTGGATCTTCTGGTTACTGTACCGTAAATTTTCTCAGCTCCCACCTAGCCCTGCAGCCCTTCGTTCCTCCGGTCCCTTAGTTGATTATAAAATAATCATTCAGAGGCTTAATATTAATTACCAATTGCATGGCTTATGGCAGGCTTCTTGCTAGCTAGATCTTATAACTTATCCCATTTCTATTAATCTGTAAGTTGCCATGTAGTTGTGGCGTTACCTGTCTGCTGGCATCTTGCTGTTCCTTCGGGAGGTGGCTGGCTCTCACCTCCTCGCCTTTCTTCTCTCAGTATATCTGCTTGGATTTCTCACTCGCCTCTAAGCTGCCTTGCCATAGGCCAATGCAGCTTTATTTATCAACCAATCAGAGCAATACACATTCACAACATACAGAAAGACATCCCACAGCAGGTTATAGCCAGTTGTGAGCTGCCATGTGGGTGCTGGGAATGGGACCTGGCTTAAATCAGCAAGTGCACTTAACTACTGAGTCAGCCCCAAATGATTATGTTTTTGAAAAAAAAAAAAAAGTTTGGTAGTTAATGTTCAAAAATATCGCCATAGCGTCAGAAGGTAGAAAACAGCAAATANTTGTTTTATAACAGTTTAATCAGCAACTTACAACATGTCATACATTGGCTATTTACAGATATTATTATTATCATTATTATTATTATTACTATTTTGAGCCTTTGATTTGTTTAGTTGTATTTAATCTCAGTACCAGAGATTAGGGTACCTGTGACCTCACATGCTGGGCAGATACTCTACTACTAAACTACACCCCAGCTCACTCGAGTGTGTTTTTGTTTTAAATCTATCCAAATCATTTTCAGTTTCTGATAATTATTGGGTGAGTTTTGGTGTTGAGGCCCTAGTATGCATCTGTACTCTAGTCAACTGTTGAAATAAAGGTCTATAAAACTGATTGTATTTTGGTACTCAGTATAGCTCTAGACACACAGTGGATTACTTGATAAACAGTTGTTGAGTGAATGCATATTTTAATTAAATAGGTTTAAAGTTTAAAGTGTAAGCTTTTTGACATAGGTAAGGGCAGGTGTATTAAGAAAAGTGGAAAAAAAGGAAATATAGTATTTATATGAATGTAAACATGCCTGTCCATAGCACATACAATAGCTCTACTTTACTAATTTAACTTATCTGTGTGAGCTTGTACCTTCTAAGTGAGCAGTTATTTTGCAATGTATGTACTCTAGGTAAGGTTTTGAACATAAATGCGAGGAGACATGTTCAGTCTATCAGTCAGGGCACGATTGTTATAACAAGAAATTGGCAAACTACAGCAATGTCCAACATTGTTTGGTTGAGGAAAATATTTTTTATGGACATACAATGGAGTAAAGCCTTGAATCAAGAAGAAATGAATTGGGAGCATACCATCACCAGGCTGAATCTCAGAAACAGTATCAGATGAAAGTAGTGAATCATAGAAAGTTATGTTGAGTAAATATAATGGGTGTGATCACTTTCATATAATTTCAAAAGCTAGAAAATAGAGATACTTTGTTTGTATAATTAAAGCATATTAAGCTCTCTACAGTCTATTTATGCATTTACTCTGTGTGTGTGTGTGTGTGTGTGTGTGTGTGTGTGTGTGTGTGTGTGTGTAGTGTTTGTACATGTATGGTGCCAGAAGACAGCTTTCTCTCCTTCTACCACATGTATCCTGGTGGAGGAACTCTGGTCTTAATGGTAAGTTCCCTTACCTGATGACTAATCTTGTCAGCCCATGATTTATGATTTATAAAGGGAAGAGTAGGTACAGGTCTGTATAATGGTTCAATGGATAAAAGTTTTTGTCATTTGTCGTAAAAGCCTGGTGTCCTGAGTTTGTGCTTCCAATTCACGTAAAAGTCCAAGGTGATGACTGACAAAAACACACTTGTGCTGTATAGCAAGTGAAGGCCCTTACCACCACAAAATGGCCCCCACACAATTATAATAAATAAATAAAAAATAATGGGCTGGAGAGATAGCCCAGCAGAGTGCTTGCTGCTCTTTCAGAGAACCAGAGCTAAGTTTCATGAACTCAAGTTAGGCAGCTCAAAAACCAGCTCCAGGGAACGTTCACCCTCTTCTGGCCATTGTAGATACCTGTACACACATTCACAAGCACACACACACACACACACACACACACACACACACACACTTAAAAATAAAGCACAAAATTAAAAATAAAGAGTAGGAATAATGATAGCGACTTTATATTAATGCTGCTTGTTTTGATTCATGACTGGATGTGTATACATTTGAAAAAAGGCATAAATTGAGCTTGCATCGATCTTTCTTCACTTGGGTAAAGCTAGTGGTGGTTCATTTATCGTCAACATACATATGCTTCTATTTTTATGTCTTTTACAGTTAAAATGTCAATGAAGTATTTATTAGGGCATAGATATCTTAGGTAACGACCTTGTGCTCATGGAGATTTTGGTGAAGGTAAATCCTAATCAAGTAGCTGCAATTACTGGGGCTTATTGAATGGCAAGTCTGTGATGCCATAAGACTAGCAGCAAATGATAGGATCTAATTCTGACAGGGCACAATAAGCTTCACCTAGAAATGAGAACTGGGTTGCTATTTAAATGGCAAGTTGGAAATCAGTGTGGGAAAGAAAAGCAGAGGAAGAACACTCTTGGTAGGGAAGCTGATATCCCTACGGCCGTGTGGTACATGGTGGGAGTAGATCTATGGATAGACGAAAAGAAAGTAAGCCTACATAGCCATGCAAAGACAAAGAGAAATATTGTGTAAAGCATTACCTGAGAGACAGCGGAGCTCAAAATGTGAATCTTGTGGATAATATGCTGGCTCTGCCTTCCCACAGACTGAGCAGAAACTCCTGAGATAGTGTAAGAAGGGACATGATATGAACACATTCTGACTTCATGGTTAGGAGGAAAGGTCTAGACACGGTGTTTTTAATAATCCAAGTAGCATCATGGGAGTTCAGATGACTAGGCTCTTGGAGGAGCCCTGAAGAGGGAGACTGCCAGCTGAGAAAGTTTGAACCTAGAAGGACAGGGATCTGGTAGTGAAGTAGATACGTTGAATGTGACAAATATTCTTCAGGAGTGACTTTTTGGGCCCCTGTGATGATTCAGCTGATAGAGGCACTGTCACCAAGCAAGAGTTCAGTTTCCAGAACCAACATGATGCAAGGAGAGAACTTACTCTGCAAATAGTCCTCTGGTCTTCATCTGTGCCCACTCACACACCAAGTGGACAGCTGGGGCTTCTTTTCAAAGACAAGGGAAATGGGAAGACCACAGGGCAAAGGCCTTGACTGTGTGCATTGTCTATTAGATTTGAACAGTGACCATTTATGCATTTTAGGCTTTTGAGAGCACACACTGACTCTGCATTCCAAAACTTTGCTTCTTTCTATTTGTTAGCTTGTTTGTTTGTTTGTTTGTTTGTTTATTTATTTATTTGAGCAAGTGTTTCATGTAGCCTGGACTCTGAATGTGATATGTAGCTGAGTTTAACTTTGAAATCTTGATTCTCCTGCCTCGACTCCCCAAGTGTTAGGATTACAGACATGTAGGACCACCTACTCCTGGTTCTTTAAAACTTTGTTTTAGTAGTGTTTGTATTGTATATCTAAAACCGAGTCACCCAAACAAAGTGAGACCATGTTTTTCTTTTTACTACTTTGGGACAATACACAGACATAAGACTGTCAAGGCAGCCTTGCTGTATCCCTAATTTTCTTTTTCGTTTTAGCTTCTGACATTCATCCTTTCCATCCACCAAAGAAATCTATGGCTCAGAGCCAACATGGTAGATGAGTACTGGTTCTTTACTCACCATGGTTAAAATATTAATCTCATAGTGGCTAGAAGTATCTGTTAGAGTTGTTTCAAGATTTACGAAGGGTGCTCTATGTTTTGTTTTCTTTAAGGAGGGAAGGCTGGGCCAAAAATCTCAAGTCTAAAAAAATCTAGAAGTGCAGCATTTTACTGTCTCCCCCCACCCCGCCCGATTTAGAAGTTCCATGGCTAACCTCTCCTCTGACAGTATTACAGAGTTACATCTCGAGAAGCCCTCCCATGAGCAAAATCTTAAAAGTGCAGGACAGAATGCATGTATTCAAAGGGTAATCTCATGGCTGAGTTGGCAGGAACGCAGGGGAATCCAGAGTTTGTAGTCAGCATGAAATCACGCCAAGGAAGTGAGCACTATAGAAATGGGGGACCCTCTCTCTCACTGGAGGGACCTGGCAGTTCTTCATGGCACACAGTCTAGGTTTTAAGACNCATTTATTTTTAAACAAAACATTTGACCAGCTAAAGTTGGTACGCGGGACTGCAAGCCACTTCATGTAAACGGATCTTTGAAAAGGAACAGAGAAATAGAAGGAGTGTGGAGAAGAGAAGGAGGAGGAGTGTGGCACTGAAGATGAATCTGGGTGGAGAGTAAGAAAATGAAAGTTTATCTGAAGAAAATAATTCATCTCACCCTCTGTGTTGGCTAGTTTTATGTCAACTTGGCACAGATTGGAGTCATCTCAGAGGAGGGAACCTCAATTAAGAAATCACCTCCATAAGATAGGGCAGTTTAAGTCTATAGGGCAGTTTCTTCAGTGTAACATGCCCAACTGCGCTATTTTGGCTTTATAAGGCAGTTTCTTAATTAGTGACTGATGTGGGAGGGCCCAGTGCATTGTGGGTTGGCACATTCCTGGGCTGGTGGTCTGTGGGCTGTGGGTTTTATAAGAAAGCAGGTTGATAAAACAGTAAGGAGCAAGCGAGTAGGCAGCACCCCTCCATGGCCTCTGCATCAGCTCCTGCCTCCAAGTGCCTGCCCTGCTTGAGTCCTGTCCTAGGTGACTGACAGTTACCTGGAAGTGTAAATGAGAAATAAAGCCTTTCCTCCCTAACTTGCTTTTGACCATGGTGCATTGTCACAGCAGTAAAGATCTTAACTAAATCATACTCCTTTAGAGTAGATTCACTGTATGTGCAAAACCTAAAGATGTCTAAAGGGGAAAGTTCAGTTTTAAGTGATAATTAGCTTCACCAAGTACTTCGCAAACAAAAATCTTCCTAAAGAATTGCTTTCACTCTTGTGCTCATTCTTCATTGTTTTGTGCCTTTTTGATGCCACCACAGTTAGAACCCAAGGCTGGGTATACACTAGTAAGTATTCCACTACTTAGCTACATTCCAAGCCCCCAAGAAAAACACTTAGTTAAGATGGTGAATAATTTTCACAGATAAATTTTCAAAGGACACAACTTGAAGCCAACACATCTTGAAGTCCTTTGTTGTAGTAACTAACTAGTACACCAAAGACAGAAGTTCAAATCAATAAGAAGATACAATTTTACAATATTATCTACATTTCAAAATAAGCTAGGCAGTTTTAGGAAATTTTACAATATTGTTTTAATGAGATAAGTATGCCAGCAACTCTAATATTGATCAGCAAATATCCAAGTAAGTGTATAGATACAGATGATCTTATAAATTTTGAAAGCATAATTAGTATACAGCCATATTTCCTGACCATCTCATTTAAAACAATTTAGTTATAAAAGAAAGATCTCCTTTTTTNGGAAAATAAAATAAAATCATTCACTTAAGCAACCAATGTCTTGTAAAGAAATCAAAACCAAAATAAAAAATATTTAGAAATGAGTAATCATGAAAATGCTACACACCAAGACTTTGGAACATAACTGACATAAAAATGAAAGGAAGGGCTGGAGAAGTGGTTCACCAGCTAAGAGCACCTACCACTCTTGCAGAGGATTTCCATAACCCACATGGTGGCTCATAACCTGTAAATCCAGTTCCAGGAAATCCAACTTGTCTGACCTCTGAAGGTTCCCGCATACATATAGTGTAGATACAAACACTCAGGCAACACACATACACATAAAATATCATAGGTAAATATTTTTTAAGAAATTTAAAGGGAAGTTTAACTATAATGTGATTACNGTAAATAAGAAAATGTAGTGAACAGAGATGAAATTAAACATCCAGGCAAGGTCTAAGAAATAGAACACAAAATAAATTAAGATAAAAGAACAAAAAGCATAATTATAAGACATTAATCAACAAGGAATAATTATAATAATCACGAAGAACAAACAATAAAAAAACTTAGAAATTTGAAATCTCCCAACCAAATGCTTCAAGAAAATGAATAATGTCAATATTACACACACACACACACACACACACACACACACACACACACACACACACGCGCGCACACACACTCACATACAGGATTAAAGTTGGCTCTAACTATGATGAGATAGAGATTGCTGTGATAAAACAAGAACAATATGGGTTTCTTTATAGTTATAAACTAAAAATGTAATTATATCCAAAAAATGTAGCTAATCAAGCACCAGCTGGGCATGGTGGTACATGTGCTAATCTAGCACTCAAGGGGGTATGGCAGAAGGATCCTTAGACTGGGTCACCTTGGCTTACAGAGTGAAATTCTGTGTCAACGCTCACATAACAAAATTTCTAATGAAACCAAAACCAAAAAGAAAAAACACCATAGGTATATTTAAAGCATTTTTTCCATAAAAGCAAAATGAAATTTTAAATGTTTTTGGTATAATAAGTGGTTAATACTTATTTTAACTTGCAAAATGGTCTACTAAAATAGTGATATAAACTACAAGGTACCTCAGGTGGATCAATAGGAAAATGCATTTTTTTAAATGAGGAAACACATAAAATCATATTGAAAAATTCTAGAAGTCCAATAAGCAATAAGCTGGTGGTCCTATTACATCTAGGAAGACACTTTTAAAAGAGTGCTTTTACTCAATAGGTTTGTGACTGTAAATGCCTATCAAATCTCCCAAAGAAGGATGCTGAAAACTCGTTCATTTAGCAGCATCTACTAGGTCAAATGCATGAGGCCTTAACTCCTGAGAAAACAGGAAGAAAAGGCTTCTGGCCTGGGCAATTACCAAGGTGTGCTTTAAACTCATTGTGCTCATTACAGTGTACTTAGTGTTCAAACAGGGAGCAAGCTACTGAGTCTGTAATCTCAGGCTTGGGAGGCTGAGGCAGGAGGCTCAGCTGACATACAAAGACAGCCTGGTCTACACAGTGAGTTCCAGACCAGCCTGGGCCAGAGCAAGGATCTGTTCCAAGGAAGAAAGAGAAACAAAAGATTGCTGGAGCAAAATACTTAGCCCATAACATATACCCGTTCTCTCAAACAGCCTTGAAAGATAGATGGGGAGATGGGTTCCCTGAACAAAAGGTGTTGGGGAAACTGATAATTAACAGAAAAAAGATAAAGAAACTGGACCGGACCTCGAATTTATCATTTGTTTTGGGAGCAGTGATTGAGAGCAAACCCAGGCTTTTAAACACGCCAGTCAAATGCTGACTACACTGAGCTGCGTTCTCCAGCTCAATATGAGATTCAATGCAAATTGAATTTATAAATTAATAAAATAAGTAAAAGAGCACTGAAGAAAAATATCTTTCTATTTCTCCATGAAAGGATTTCTTATCAAAAAAGAAGTAACTGCAACCAAGAGATAGATTGATATTTTGTTGAAGTGAAGAATTTTCTTCATGAAAAATCACCATAAAAAGAGTAAATGACAANCTCAAGGCTGGAAATAAAGCAGGTGCACTGTCTAGGACCAGCAGACTTCAAGTTGCTTTGAGTCACCAAGCAAAACAGGTAACCAAGAGAAAGGTATACCAGCTCTTTCAGAGAAGTCAAATTAACTAAAACCACTTGTGAGCATCTTGGCCTAATCTGTAATAAGTAGAAGATCAACTTAGGCTGCAATAAATATTGAGTGGTATTATTGTACTTAAGCGTTTAGTATGGGGGTTTTCAGAGGAATTCACCCAATAGAATACCTGTGCAATGATAAGACATATCAAGTAGTTTGGCTCACATGGTCAGAGGCTGGAGAGTCCCACAGTGGCCTGGGAGTCAGAGAAGCAGTAACATCTCAGTCCCAGAAGTTGGAAGGCTCAGAATAAGAGGGACGGGTGATGCAGCTCCAGTCCAAGGCTGAAGGCTGGAGACCNGAGAGCTATTGCATGAATGTGTCTGCATTCNGGATCTGCAGGATCTGGATTGTGGTGCTTTTACACAACGACAGCAACAAAGTATGTCTTAACTAAGAGCTGACCTTGCATGTTCCTTTTCACCTGGATCGTTCTGTTCAGTTCCCAGTGGGTTTTCCTCNGGGTTTGTGTAACCCCTGTCAACATGTCTTTGTGACAGGCATTATACGTACTTAAATGGTTGATGCCTGTTCTCTCAAGGATCTTTCTTCCCTCTCCCCTCCCTATCTTTCTTCTTTCACCAGAACCCTCACTCCAGCATCTGAAAGCATTCATTCATTCACTTAGCCTTATATTAACATTTGAATTGCTTCCAAAATTGCTTCTAAATAATACTGCATTGTTTACACATACAATAATTCTTTATCTGCTCATTTGTTGATGGTTAACTAGGCTATTTCCTCTCCTGCCTGTTGTGAATAGCTCTTCAATAATAAACATGAGATATAGGTGTCTCTTTCGTACACTGATTTTACTTCTCTTAACTACATACTTTGAATTGAGACAAGCTGGGTCAGAGGTGCATCTCTTTTTCAGAGTTTTGGGGAAACANAGTGGCTATAAAAGTTTGTGTTCTTATCAGCAGTGTGTAAGAAATCTAATGACTACATCCTGTATCCTCCCCAGCATGGGTTTTGTTATGTCTTGCTTTGTTTTCTTGGTAATTTGTTGCCTGTTTTCCTGTTGGCTATTTGTCNTGCACTTGCCTTAATCAGATTGTTTTTAATAGGTATATTATGTTTTCAAAAATAAAAATGATATTAAAAGCATTACAATAGAAATAACACTGCCTTTTGTAACACTCCCATTCTATAACCCTCTCATTCTTTTAATTAATTTCCTTTGGAATGGTTTGCAGTGGAGAGCAGCCATAAGTGTATTATTTTTTTCTTTTTCTTTCTTTCCTAGCTAGGAGTTATTCTGGCATGCTTTCCTCACTTTGGTTTTCCTCATATCATTTGTAGCTCCTAGAATCATGCCACGCCAGGTTCCCAGGCACTGTCACTATTCTTCCTAGGGTTATGCTCTGTGTTCTCTGTGTGTATACATAGCATAATGCATTCAATACTATGACAGACTCAGATGTTTATGAAGTTTCAATAATGTATCATTAAAAAATAATCCTTTCTGGGACCATCAAGATGGCTCAGTATAGAAGCTCTTGCCACTCAGAACTGATCATTCAAGTTGGATCCCTGGAATCCACAGTGGAATGAGGGAGCTGATGGCTGAATCTGTCCTCTTAATTCTACACACGCAATTCTGTGGTACGTGTGCACCTCCCCCACTAATAATAATAATAATAATAATAATAATAATAATAATAATAGTAGTAGTAGTAGTAGTAGTAGTAGTTTTCAAAAAGCAATATGTTCACAACATCATGCACATATTGGGGGTGTATCCTCAGAGTAAAGTCACAGAAACTTAAGTTGTAAATTTAAGTATACTCATTAGCTTTTATTAAAAATGAACCTAGTCACTTAGCACTGCACAATTTACTTCCAAAACTCTGTTGACTTTCTGATTTATTGATTTTGCTTATTTGTTTTTTTTGTTGTTGTTTATTTTCGAAACATGGTTTCTCTGTGTAGCTTTGGTGCCTGTCCTGGAGCTTGCTCTGTAGATCAGACTGGCCTCGAACTCACAGAAATTCGACTGCCTCTGCTTCCCAAGTACTGGGATTAAAGGCCTGTGACACCACTGCCTGGCCTAATTTNTTGATTTCACTTTCTTTTTATTTTCTCCTCCTTCCTCCTTCTCCTTCCTTCTCCTCCTCCTCCTCTCTTTCCCTTCCTTATCTGAAACTTAGATTTGTTCTCTTCTTCAGGGTGGTGTGAGATCCCAATTATCTTGCTTTAGCCTTCTGAATGTGGGAATTATAGCCTGAGACACGATGCTTAGCCTCTACCAGTTTCTTACAGGGTTCCCTCCCTCCCTCCCTCTCCCCCCTCTGTGTAAGAGATTTATTTTATTTCTGATTATGTGTCTGTATCTGTGTGGGGGCCTGTGCATGTGTATGCAGGTGCCATCCTCAGCTAGGGAGGGCTTCTGATTATCTGAGCTACTGGCATTAGGTGGTTGTGAGCTGCCTGATGTGCTACCTACTGAACGGATCTGCAAGAACAGTCCTAGCTCTTAACCACTGAGCAATCTCTCCAGCCTTGGTAGGTGTATATTTTTGGTGGAAAGTGAAATTCCAAGTATTCTTTCCAACTCCTTAGACTCATTGATAATGTGTTGTTGCACTATCCAGATTTTTTCTTCTTCATTGATAGTGAGTTTGAAGTAGAGAGCAAGCTCTAAAATCTACAATCGTAGGTTGTTTTGTTTGGCAATTTCTATTTTTTTTCTTATCTGACCTTAAAAACCATACACATTCCTTCCATGAACAGAAATCATAAGACTATTATGTATAACCAAGACAAAGATAACTGAGCAAATCTGGTTTCTCAATAACATCTGTAAAGTCGGGATAAGGTGATTTAAAAAACACAGAAAAGGGGCAGTTCATGTATANGAACTTCCACATTCAACATTCCCGATAGAAAGTTGCTGTCACGGCAAAGCAGCAGCTTTTAAATAGCAAGCTTCATAGTAACTTCAAATAAAAACAATCTAATGTAAATAATCGCTCTTGAAGAGCTCATGGAGTTTGCTGTGTCACTGGGACTTATTTTCTGCAGCAAATCTTTGTTGGTGGAAAATTGCAATGCCTCCAAATGCTTCTTCTGGAGCTCTGCTCTAGAACATCTGCTCGTCTCACAGCTTGCATCAGAACACACTCCCTAGACCAGCTAAACTCCCAGCTGCTGAGAGAACAGCGAAATTGATTGTAGTTTTACAATTGTGTGGTTATTAGTGTCTGTCATTGATAAAGTTCAAAACGATCACTTCCCGGTATTAGCATTTTGTACGGTTTTCACACTTATCAGAAAGAATCGCCAGGTTCAAGGTGCTTTGCATTCACTATGTTATTAGCTGCATTTGTTTGGCAAGCCCATCCTCTTATTTCCATGGTGCATTTAAGTGTGATGTCATTGAAAAGTTGCATGTGAACTAATCTCTTTGCTCAGAATGCTGGCTTCAAACTTGCTGACGCTCCTCCTCAGCCTTCCATAACTCTGGGCTTNCATGCATGCACCACCATACCTTGTTTGATGTTCCATCTTTTGTTGTTGTTGTTGTCATTGTTTGATTTTTGAGATAGGATCTTAATGTGTATCCTTGGCTGTCCTGGAACTTGCTAAGCAGGACAGGTTGGTGTCAAACTCACAGAGATCTTCCTGTCTCTGCCCCTCAAGTGCTGGGATTAAAAGTTTGTGCCACCTGTTGGGAGGTGTGGCCTTGTTGGAGGAAGTGTGTCACTGTGGGGGCGGTCTTTGAGGTCTTAGAAACTCAAGTCAGTTCTCTCCCTGCTGCCTGTGGATCAAGATGTAAGAACTCTCAGCTCCTTCTCCAGCACCATGTCTGCCTGCATGCTGCCATGCTTCCTGCCATGATGATAATTGACTAAACTCTGAACTGTAAGACAGCCTCAATTAAATGTTTCCTTTATAAGAGTTGCTGTGGTCCTAGTGTCTCTTCACAGCAATAAAACCCTAAGATACCCACCTATCACCTTCCATCAATGTATTTGGAAAGTGCCTGAATTTATGACTTTCTTTTTCTGTTTCTATAAAAAGGTCATCAAACTGTTGCCATTTAGGAACATGGAATTGGGGGAACTCAAATCTGTGTTCCATGCCATGGCCAGTTTATTTATTTATTTATTTTTTGGCTTCAGGATAAACTCTTATCCCCTTTGAGGTGAGAGCTATGCTTTTGTATCTACAATGTATATTATTTTAAGACAACAGTTCACTCCAGGAATTGCTGTTTTAAAATAAAATCTTCTAATTTTTTTTTAAGTCTTTGTCACCATGTCTGGTGTCTTAGGGTATCTATGGCTGCAAAGAAACATCACAACCAAAAATCAAGCTGGGTAGGGAAGGGTTTTTTGGCTTACACTTCCACATTACGGCTCACTATCAAAGGAAGTCAGGAAAGGAACTCAAACAGGACAGGAATCTGAGAGGCAGGAGCTGATGCAGAGGCCTTAGAGGGATGCTGCTTGCTCCTCATGGTTTGTTCAGCCTGCTTTTTCTTATGGAAGCTAGGACCACCAGCCCAAGGATGGCACCACCCACAATGGGCTGCCCTCCTCATCAATCACTAATTAAGAAAATGTCCTACAGGCTGGCCTACAACCTTATGATCTTTATGATCTCCATATGATCTTATGGAGGCATTTTCTTAATTGAGTTTCCCTCCTCTCAGATGACTTTAGCCTGTGCCAAGTTGACAAAATTATCCAGCAGACCTGGTTTGCTCCCACACTTTTGATTCAGAATTACAATAAAGTTTCAGCAGTTGTTTATAGACTGTAAATCTTGCAGNGCAGACTATTTTTTTTTAAGTTAGTGAACAGCTGAGAGCATGGTGCCCAGGCCAGCTAAGGTTACACAATAAGATCTGTCTTTTAAAAAAAATGAAATATTAATAGTAAAGTTAAAAATATTTAATATCTGTAGTTTCATAAATTATCAACAATTATAGCTAAAGACCTGAGTCAAATACATAATAGACAATATATCTGAGTAAAACTTAATAGACACTGGGTCTTGATTTATTTGAAAATTCTTCCTTTCATTATTTGGTTTATTGTTACTGGATTCTGATGTTCTGTCTTCATACACCAAAAATACAGTGACTACTACAATTCTCTCAACAAATTCAATGATAACAATAAAGGTACAAGTTTTAATGTTAAATTATACATTTTAAAAGCTGCTTTAATTATAAAATTAAGCTACAGAAAGATAGAACTATTAAAAGGATTAATCAGATAAAACATGATATTTCATTTTTTAGTGCATACAATATATGTGGTAAATAATTCATTACTCCATACATTTCTCATTTTTGTGGTAGAACACAATAGCCATTGCATTTTTATTTTTCAAAAATATTGAGCGTCGTGCTGCCGATCTGCAGTCCTAGCACTTGGGAGACAGGAAGACCTGGAGTTCAAAGCCACTTGGCCTCATAGTGACTTTGAGTCTGGTCTGTATTGGCTCTAACTCTCAAGAAACAAACAAGAGAACAACTAACCTAACAACCAATTGTCACTAATTATAGTCACCACATGGGATATTAATCCATAAAAATCATATAGAGCCTTGGACAAATACATGTACACCTACCTCTGTTTTTATACTTCGGGGTATAATTGCAGTCTATCTGTGAAGTATCACAGGACTCTACTGAGTATGCCTTGTAGATGCTTTCTGCTTGTTTTTCTTTTGCAGTAGGCTCACCCTGCATCATCTGGGCTGCTTTGAATGTGACCCTCCTTTCTTAGCTTCTGGAGTTCTGTGATTACATCCATGCACTGATACACCTGGCCTATTACTTTTGTAATTTTCTTTNTCTTAGGGTAAGACCACTTAGATGAGACTGCCATTTAGAGTGCACGCTCTAAGTGTGCAGTATAGTATTCCTGACTGCAGGTATAACTTACACTGTATACCTGGAGACCTGGCTTCTGGGGACATTTTGTCGTTAATACCTGAATGACAGTGCTTGGATGCAATGGAGAATACAATGACCCAATGTCAGTGTCTTCTCCTTCTGTGACCTTGTGCTTACTCTAAGTTCTAATATTGAGTCCTAACACCAAAAGAAAAGGTGCTAGGTGGGCACCATTCTTTGGAGATGACTCAGTTGTGAGATTTTCTACCTCATGAACTGGTCTTTGGTTTTTTTTTTGGCTTTTAGATACATGGTTTCTCTGTGTAGTTCTGATTCTCCTGGAACTCTCTCTGTAGACCAGGCTGGCCTCGAACTCAGAGATTGGCCTGCTTCTGCCTCCTGAATGCTGGGATTAAAGGCATGAACCACCACCACTCAGCTAGGGATTGACTCTTATAACAAAGGCCCAGTGTTTACTGCTCTAAAGGCAAAAGGACACCTAAAAATGAGGTGGACTAAGGTCTCATGCAATCGCCAACTTTATTCAGGGCATCACCCACTTTATACTTTGAGGGTTAAGAGGTGTCACACGAGGAAAGGGTACAGTCACAAGGGCAAACCAAACATGGCAAAAACTTGTTTTTCTACAGAGGCATATAAACAAATACCAATAGGCAGCTGTAAAGACTAACCTGAAGGAAACTGACCCCTATCACGACACCTGGGAAGAGCACACAAACGCATTCCTAGAACAAGTCTGTGGTTTTGAAGAAACTGAGCTCACAAGACTTTTGTCCTGTTTTCTTGAAGTTTTCTCACAAACACTCAGAATTCTTGCATGACTTCGTTCTTAGACTGTGTCCCAACAGTCCAGGGAGCTAGAGAATAATTCCTTGACCCATGGGAGGGCACCGAAGGGCATCATTAAGAATCAAAAGCTGACTTTACCACTCACCAAATTTGTCCTGAGAATTGTGAAAACCAACCAACCAAACAAACAAACTCTTCTTGATTTTTATGGGTTGGTTTATGCTATTTCCTCGACAATGTCAGAGTCAAAGGCACTGGCTTCATGATGATACCCAAACCAGTTAATTATACTACCTAATTTTTCAGCCTGAAAATAACGGAAATGTTAATAATTATATGAGAGCTCATATTAAAATAACGGCAATTACATTAGAAAAAAATATATTAAAAGTGTAGCAACTTCTGCATTACTACACAACAATTGTGTATCATATTATTGTAACAAAGAGTTCCAGTGTTAAGATAATTGCAGGTGAACTGAGTGAAGTGTATCATACATTTACTAAGTATCATAGGTATCTGCCATAGAACATATCAATCTTCCTTTGTAATTGTGATAAGCTAAACAAATAATTTCCACACATATTTTAACTTGGTTTCTGCAGCATATATTATTCTGTTTCCCTTAAAGCTCAGCTGTAAGTATGGCTGGAATGATCTTTCCCAGTGAATCTTAATCTTGAATTCTAAACTATGGTAGTTAAAGCTTGATAACACTGGCTTGAAAATGTGAAAACTCTGAAATACATATTCAGTCCACATTAAAAACAACAAGAAGAACCTAAAGAGTATAATTTCATTAAAGTAGATCTCTCTTTGAAAGCTTTTTTCTTTTACTTTATATGTATGGGTGTTTTGCTTACANGTATATCTGTGTACTGCTTGAGTGTTTGGTGCCTACAGAGACCAAAAGAGGCATCATATCCCAGTACCTGGAGTTACAGGTTATTATGTTACCATATGGGTGCTAGGAATTGAACTTAGATCTTCTAGAAGAACAGCCAGTGCTCTTTCTGACTGACTTACCCTGCAGTTCCTGCACCGCTCTTTGTGTGTAAGTTTGATAGGTGACTGTGTTCTAACAAGCCCCAAAGACTTATTTCAATACTGTCCTTATTTTTTCCTCATATAACCACAAAGCATTTACTCTCGGTTGGATGTTATTCTGTGATTTTTAAAGAGATTTATTTATTATTGTGGTTTGTATGTATGTGTGTGGGGGAGTGTTCATGCCAGTGTGTATACATGTGTCTGCTTGTGTGTGTGAGGAGGGTTTACATGTCCATGTGTGCATGCTTGTGTATGTGGAAGAGTGTACATGCCCATGTGTATGCATGCTTGTATGTGTGTGTGTGGGAGTAATACATGCCCATGTGTGTGCATGCTTGTGTATGTATGTGGGGGTGTACATGCCCATGTGTGTGTATGTTTGTGTATGTGGGGAGTGTACATGCCCATGTGTGTGCATGCTTGTATATATGTGGGGGTGTGTGCATGCCCATGTGTGTGCATGCTTGTGTATGTATGTGGGGGTGTACATGCCCATGTGTGTGTATGTTTGTGGTATGTATGTGGGGAGGTGGGTCAGAGGATGGCTTTATGGAATCGATTCTCTCCTTGCTTTATGTAAGTTCTTGGTACAGAACTCAGGTCACCAGGCTTGTATCGAAAGTGCCTTTTTCTGCTTGGCCATTTCATGAACCCAAGTTTGATGCTGTTTTGTTCCAAATGATTATTACAAAACACAGATTCTTTTATCCCTTTGCTTTCCTTTTTGTTAAGATAGGAGCTGGCTCTCTTTTGAGGAAAGGTATATAGGGCTAGTAGGGTAAATACTGTATCATTGGGGTGATATGGTTTATTTTACAATTATTTAACCACTCAGTTGTAGAATCAAAGTAGATTTGGACAAATTAGTATGGGCATGTTTTGATAAAATTTTTTAAAGTTATTTTCAACTGAGAGTAAAATGACATGCATAATGTAATATTTTGATATATGTCTACACCACATAATGACTAAATCAAGTCACTTAACACAGCACTACCTCATACTTTTCTTCTTTTGTAGTTCAGAACTACTCTCTTGACAGCTTTTAATTATGGAACTTACTCCTCCTGTGAAACTGAGATTTTGTCTTTTCTTTTTTTTTGGTTTTTCGAGACAGGGTTTCTCTGTGTAGTTTTGCGCCTTTCCTGGAACTCACTTGGTAGCCCAGGCTGGCCTCCAACTCACAGAGTTCCGCCTGCCTCTGCCTCCCGAGTGCTGGGTTAAAGGTGTGCGCCACCACCCCGCGGCTGATTTTGTCTTTTCTTGACCACCATCTTCATCAGTCTTTGGTAACCTTAATTTCCTCTCTGTATTCAGCAGTTTGGCTTTTTAAAGTACTCATTGTCTTTCTTTCTCGTTTCCCTTGTTTCCGTGACCAAATACCTGAGGCAAAGCAATTATAGGGAAGAAAGTTTGTTTGGCTTACAGTTTGAGGGCACAGTCCATCACAGAAGGGATCTGGGCTCCTGCTCACTCCTCTAGGCCGTGAGAGCTGGAGCATAAGGCTGCTGACAAAAGTCTGAGAGGGTTAAGGAAAAGAGCAGAACAGGAAGAGGGACTGGACTATAGATCCCAAGCTCCCTTCCATCCTTAGCAATCCCCCCAATCAGGCCCTACCCCCTAAAAGGTTCCACAACCTCCCCAAACAGCACCAGTAGCTGGAGACCAATGTTTAAGCATGTTTCCTGAGGGAGTATTCCACATCCAGACCATAATACACATAAACATGACCAGCTTCTCTTCACCACCTGTTANTGAAAATCGATTTTTCTCCCGTAATATATCCTGATTATGGGTCCCCTTCCCTCTACTCCTCCCCTCCTCCCTTCCAGTCTGAATTCATTCCCTTTGTGTCTCTCATTAGAAAACAAACAGGCTTGGGAGGGATAGTAATAAAATAACATAAAACAAAAACTAACACGTGGGGGAGGGACAAAGAAAAACAAACAGAAGGAAAAGAGCCCAAGAAAGAGAACTACTTGTTCACACACTCAGGAATCCCATAAAACACAAAACTGAAAACCATAATATACAATGCAAAAACATGGTGCAGACCCATACAGGCCCTGTGCATGCTGCATTCATATGAGCTTTGACCACATTGATTTAGAGGACCTTGTTTGCTTGTGTCCTCCATCCCTCTGGCTCTTAAATTCTTTCTGCATCTTCTTCTGGGATGTTCTCTGAGTCCTCAGGGGAGGGATTTGGTGGAGACATTCCAATTAGGGCTGAGTGTTTCAAGTCTGGCTCTGCATAATGTCTGGCTCTGCATCTCTGCATTTGCTCCCACCAGCTGCAGGAGGAGGCTTCCCTGATGTCAGCTGAGCAAGGCTCTCATCTATGAATATAGAAGAATGTCACTAGGAGTCATTTTATTGCTACTCTTTTCTTCTTCCTTCCTTCCTTCCTTCCTTCCTTCCCTCCCTCCCTCCCTCCCTCCCTCCCTCCCTCCTTCCTTCCTTCCTTCCTTCCTTCCTTCCTTCCTTCCTTCCTTCCTTCCTTCCTTCCTTTCTTCCCCCCACCTTTCTTTCTTTCTATTATTTTTTAGAACACTTGTATTTGGTTTTACCCTAGGTCCCTGGGCTATCTAGTCTCGGATTCCTGTTCACTTTAGCAGTGTCAGGTATGGCTTCCATCTTGTGGAGTTGGAGTTGGCCTTCAGTCAAATCAGATATTGGTTGGTTATTCCCAACATTTTTGTGCCACCATTTCACTAGCATATCTTGCATACAGGATACTATTTTGGATCAGAGGGTTTGTATCTGGGTTCATGTTACATTTCTTTTTTGATAATGTACAGAGTACATTCCTGTATGTACTGGCTGGTATTGAGGGTCAATTTGACATAAGCTACAGTCATTAGAGAGGAAGTAGTCTTGACTGAGGAAATGCCTCCGTAAGATCCAACTGTAAGGCATTTTCTCAATTAGTGATCAATGAGNGAGGGCCCAGACTATTGTGGGTGGTTCCATCCCTGAGCTGGTGGTCCTGGGTCCTGTAAGAAAGTAGGGTGAACAAGTCAAGGGAAGCAAAGCAGTAATTAGCTTCCCTTAATGGCCTCTGCATCAGCTCCTGCCTCCAGGTTCCTACTCTATTTAAGTTCCTGTCCTGACTTCCTTTAGTAGTGAACAGCAATGCAGAAGTGTAAACTGAATAAACCTTTTGGTTACAACTTGCTTTATGGTTATGGTGTTTTGTCGCAGCAATAGAAACCCTAACTAAGGCACTGTACCAAGACACTAGAACCTAGGGTTGAAGGCTCTATGTAGGCACCAGCTCAACATCTCCATGTTCAATGAGTTGTGTAGGTGTTGTCTTCAGTATTGGGCTCTTGATGTCAGTTTGTGGAGAGCAATCTATAGTCTTGGCAATGGCCTTCGATGTTTGATTTTTCCCATGAGAGCCCTTTGGCCATCAACTTGATTAGATGCAACCTAATCCCATACTGGAAGCTTCTTTTAGTGACAAGAGATGGTGACAGTTTCTTTATGCTAACACAGTGTCCTCTAGGATCAGCTGTGTTGTATTGTATTGCCTTCTTTTTCAAGTTTAAATAGTGTTATGGATGAACCACATATTGATTACCATGCATCCATACCCATTCATTAGCTGGTAGACACATAGGTTGATCCCAGACCTTAGCTTTTCTAATAATTCTTCAGTGATCATGGGGGTGTGCATTATTTTCTCATTGTAAGGACTTCAACTCCTTTTGATCTAAATCCTGCAGTGGTATTGTTGGTTATTCCCACTGTATTGTATGATAGCCTTTAGTTTCTGACAATTCTCCATACTGTTTTCCATAGTGGCTGTGCTAATTTCCATTCCCAATAACAATGTACAAATGTTTCCTCTTCTCTGCCTCCTGGTCAATGCCTACTTTTCATCCTTTTGGGTCGTATCTTACTGTGGTTTTGATTTGTGTTTCCTTGATATCTAGTAAAGTTGGACATGCCGTATATCTAAATTCATATACCTGCTGATCATTTTTATTTCTTCTTTAGAGCAGTGCCTATTCAGGTCCTTTGTCCATTTTTAAATTAAATTATTTCAGTATTTGGAATACTGGATCTGGATTTGCCAATATTCTTTTCTAAGATGTTTATAGTGTATAATGTATGCTCCCATGCTATAGACTTTTGTCTCTTCTGTGGTTGCTTCCTTTTTTGTGAGAAGCCTTCTGAGTAGATGCAATCCCACTTGCCTATTTTTGGCTTTTGTTGTTCATGCTTTTGGATCTTAGTCAAAAATTATATCCAGAATTGTACTATGAGACTCTCCCACCCCATTTTCCAAAATAAACCTTTTAGAAGGTTTATAATTTCAGATCTTATGTTCAGGCTAAGTGAATTTTAGTATATGGTGTAAGATGAGAGGCCAATTTCTTTCTTCTGCATATATATATGAATATCTAGGCTTCCTAGGACATTTCTACTGAAGAGGCCATCATTTCCTCATTGTGTGTTCTTACACTTTTGTCAAAAAATCAACACATCCCTAATGTGCAGACTAATCTCTGGGTTATCCATGGTTTTTTTTTTTGTTGTTTGTTTGTTTGTTTTCTGTGCTTGTCTTTTTATTCAGGCCCATGCTGTTTGGATTATGGTGGCTTTATATTAGCCATTGAAATCATTTAATATGATTTTCTTGAATATGCTTATTTTCAGATAAATTTTTTACTTATACCCATTGGTGGCTCTGAAGAGTTATGACTTTTCACTGTAGTTCTCTGTGTTCTGCTTATCTGAAGCCTAATTGCAGACAGATCTGTACCCCAGCTTTGNAGAACAGGAAAGCATAGCTTTCATACACATTGTCCGAGGGCCCAGGCACACAAATAGCAGGTTTTATTTCTAATCACACCCCTCTGGTGAAAATGTTGTAAGGGCAGTCTATCTCAAAATATTCACTGTTCCTATTGTGGAAGGAACCTAAACAGNTAGGCACTAGGGAACTACTTGCTGTCTCTATCAAACTGATGCAAAGTAAGTTCAAAGCAACCCTGCAATTTCATGCTAAATTACAGAAATAAATACTATTAACAAACAAAACTTCAGTGTCAGCATCATCCCATTACCTAACTGTGCTTAGGACAGTATTATTAACAACACAACAGCCAAGCAGTGTAATGCTAATATATACTATACTCCATAGTAAATGAGTTTCATATTTTATGTCTTTTAGCCTTAGTAGAATCTCAGATTGAAAACATGTATTTCCACCATGTCACAGGTCAGTATCATAATTTTAAAGAGAGTAGAGACTTAAAGAGACAATTAGTGTTTGGGGCAATCTCTTAGCACTCCTGTGTGAGGAAGCCTAAAGGCTTCACCAGCCAATGAGACAAACAGGAACCCCTCCTGGGCAGGGTGGTGGCCCACACCTGCAATCCCAGCAGAGAAGGCAGAGGCAAGCAGATCTCTGTGAGTTTGAGTCCAGCCTGGTTTACAGAGCTAGTTCTAGGACAGCCAAAGCTGCTGCACAAACCCTGTCTCAAAAAACCAACAACAACAAAAAAACCCCACAAAAAACAAAAAACTAAAACCAAAACAAAACAAAAAAACAGAACAAAAAAACCAAACAGGGACTTCACTGTGGAGAGTGGATATTTCTTTTTCCATTTCAATGAAGGATTCTTGTGGGCACATACCATTGTCGTTCATTTTAGTTTGTTGACAGATACCCTGGTGTATTATTTCATGTCTGTAATGAACTAATGAGGTGATGAATGACTCAGTAAGTTAAATTCTAAAAGAGCAAGTGATTGTTCCCCACGACCTCACAGAGTAGTGACGTCAGTGTTGGGCTTTCTCAGTGTGGCTCTCCATCCCTCCACCTGGGTGTCTAATACCACAAGCCAACCCCTGACTTCAGGACTGAGTTTTATGTCAGTGCTGTTTCTTTTGGGAATCAGAGGAATAACATTTGGCCTGCCTAGGGTTAGGTCCCTAGTTGGCCTGGATCTTTGATCTTACTGTGTTTGCTTCACTTTGTAAAATGAAGACAGTAATAGATCTCAAATAGAATTAGTGTTATAGACTGTTTTGTTCCAAATGCTGAGGTGCTTTTCCTCAAAGTACTAGATTTAGGTATGGGACATAGGAGATATTAGCGTTGGATTGGGTGGCAAGTATACAACCCTCATAAGACAGAATAGTGGCCTTACAAGATGGGAAAAACCCTCTCTTCCTTTCTGCTTCTCTGGATCTTCCTAATACTACATCAATGGTTCTCAACCAATGGGCCTCGACCCCCTTGAGAATCACATATCGTATTTCCTGCATATCATCTATTTACATTATGGTTCATAACAGTAGCAAAATTACAGTTATGAAGTAGCAATGAAATAATTTTATGGTTGGGGATCACCACAGCATGAGGAACTGTAGTAAAAGGTTGCAGCATTGAGAACCACTGCAGGACACCATATCCAACCCAGGGCAAAGGTGATTCATGGACTCAGTGAGAAGATAAAGATAGATTTCTACAAGCTGGAAAACCATCCCACAGCAATGCAGGTGTGCTGGCACCTTGATCTCAGACTTGGAGCCTCTGGAGTACAGAGAACTAATTGTCACTTCAACCATATCAGTCCAAGCTGACTAAAACAGGTGCTTAAATAAGTTAATTACTTAAGGTTAAAGTAAATTGAGTAATATAATTATAAATTTAGTAAATTTCCAACTATGTAATAAGTGCTTAATATGTGATTGAGTTTTATTGCTATTGCATGTGGTAGGGGCATGTATGCCATGGTCCACACATATGGTGGTCATGGGACAGGTCTGTAGACTTGGTCCTTTTCTTCCACCTTTACGTGGGATCCAGAGATCAAGCACTCTGACCTGCTGAACCACCTTGCCCACTCCTTTTTTGAGACAGACTCTTTCTGTGTAGCGTGGTCTGGTCTCCATTGTTTGGTCACCACAAACTGTGGTTACAGTCCTGTGTGACCACACCCAGTGTGAATGCATGTGATTCTTATTATCTGTAGAATCTCCTAGAAGCACACAGTGGGCCATTTGTTCCTGTCTCATCTCCAAAGCAAAACAGAAGCCTAAACTACCTTGAAGCATATACATCACAGAAGTATAAGTGTCCCCATTTTCTTTGGTTTGATATTTGCTTTTATTTTTTGAGGCAGAGTCTCACTATGTGGCCTGGAACTTGCTACATATATTGGTCTGGCTTTGAACTAACAGAGAACTCCCTGCCTCTGCTTGTTGAGTGTGAAATTAAAGGCATGTGTCACCATGTCCTACCTACATAGCTTTTAGATGTTTTATATCTAGAGATTTTATTTTTAATTATTTAATTACTTATCTTTTTAGACAGACAGGAAATGAATAATATTTGAAAACTCAGTATCATAAAGTGTTAATATCTTTACTTGTATATGTGCTCAACAATGATAATCAATGTAGAATGCTATCTATGCTCCAGAAAACAATTAGATAAATTACTGGAACCTAGTGCTCTCTTTCTGTTTGGCATGAATGTAGGTAATTATAAATTTCTGGAAAACTCAACTTAAAATTAAGCTAAGCAAAATGTACAAAAAATTGGACAATTTACTCTGTTAACACATAGCCTGAGGAGCTATGTCTGCTGATTTTTCAGACATCTTCAAATTATTGTGGTTGTGAAATAGCTCTAAAATAGCTTAACAGGAGTGACAATCGCCCCTGTATATTCAATAAAATGTCAAAAATTATTAAAACAAAATTGAACAACAGTGAGGTGCTATGAACATAATGTCTTCTATGAATTATTTTTGCTGTTTTTAAAATATAGAAACTTGCAGTGTTTGCATACATTCTAGATGGAGAAGAGTGATTCCAGCTCATCTCTTTCAGATAAAAGTGACAATCAATCAAATAAACAAAAACAACCAAATCAGCCAAAGAGCAAATCAACTAAAGCCAAATCAAAAGGTCTTCTCCTAAATAGAATAATCACCCTATGAAATTAGTTTTTCTAACTTGTTTGAACTTTGCTGTTATCAAGAATTACTAAGTCATCATAAGAGCTATAAAATATATTCCTTATCTAAATATAGCTGGGAATGTCTTTATTCAGAAGTGCACACAATTTTACAAGCCTCTCTAGAGCTTCATATAGCTGAAGGGTTCATTTCTACTTCTTTGAGATCTTACTGTCTGTATGAAACCATAATTGAATCATTCAAAATTTAACCTATTTATTGTATTATTTCAGAAGAAGCCAATGAAGAATTAGAAGATAGATTTTAAAATATTTGAAGGTTGTGTGGGGCCTGAGATACAACACAGTTCAAATAGAGAGTAATGAGAATGTAACAGCGAGTGGCTGATTTGGACATGTGGGATATTGTAAGCAATCCCTACTCTATTTTTCTGAAAGTATAGTCCTTTGAAAAATGTGAATCTTTCTTTCTGTGTGTTTTTAGTTATTTAGTTTTTGTTTCAGGTTCATATATAATATATCTAAGTAGATTTTGGCTAATTCCTTTTATTTTTTTAAAAGTGAAATATAATAAATTTACCCAGAAATATCTCCTTAGGAAGTGTATAAGTCACTTTTCACTGGCTGTGATAAAATACTATAAGGAAAAAGTTTGTTTTTAAACTTTTATTAAAAAACTTAAGGAAAAAGTTTATTTTAACTTATAGTTCCAGAATGATAGAATCTGTCATTGTGGGGGAAAGCACGGCACAGCAGCAGAAGCAGGAAGCTGACTGATCACATTTTACCTCCACACACGAAGCTGAGCAATGAAACAGGAAGTGGAGCAAAGCTATAAATCCTGAAAGCCAACTCCCCCAGTGACATACTTCCTCCAGCAAGGCTGCACCTCCTAAAGGTTCTACAACCTCCCAAAGTGGGCCACCAACTGGGGATCATATGTTCAAGTACATAAGCCTGTGGGGGCCATTATTTATTTAAAGGCCTACTGGAAGTATACTAATGATAATTCTTTTAAGGATGGTAACTAAAATCTCTTCTTAGTCTTTAGAAGTTGATACAATGAACTGTCTACATAAAAGCATCAGCATATATAATATTCTCATCGTTTGATTCACTTAAATGTTGGTCAAGTCCCTCATATATGTAGAACACACCCACAGACTTACTGATGTAACATCTTATTAGTCAGCAGAAGCATTTAGAGCATAGTTGTAGGCTCTGTGGCCATGGGTGGGGCAGTAGGCCTGTGGTAAAGAGAACTTGTGTTCTTCAGTTTTCATGATGAAATAACGATACTTTCTGATGCCACAAATCTAAGAACATGTGAAGGTGTGTGTATTAATGCTTTGGATCCTTGCTTCTTTATTTGGCACCATGAGAGACTGCCTTGTCAAGTAGCTGTGTTTTTTTCTTTCTTGGACTTAAACCAGAGGAGTCTTGGCCATCAATCATGTACCATACATCTTATGTTGGCCAGCTTATCACCCCAAGGTAAATCTTTTATCACCATTGTCTGCATTAATAAACTGATGTGGTCCAGAGTGAAACAGGATGTAGCAGAGCCAACATTAAAACTTCCATTTTAGTATGAGCTATTTGAGAAGTGACATAGTGATTTCCAACGTGGCATATCTATTGATTGAATCTTTTGTTAGGTAGTATAGGAAAAACCTCTGAAAAAGCAAGTGGGCCATAATGAGGTAGTATTACTCATTAGTTAGAATTTTGAAGATGGTAAAAACTTGCTATTAGTTAGAATTATCAAATTATAGCATAAGTGGTACAGTATATACAATGAACCAATGATTATACTTTAAAAATACATAAACATGTATGAATGTAAACATATATAATCTGTATACATGTCTATGTGCACATACATGTGTCTAATGTGCATATCCATGTAAATACTGATCAGCTTTTGCAGTAGAAGACAGATTAGAGAAAAATGCCTATTTTGAATTATATGAGATATTAAATGAATTTTTAAGTCTAGTAGTCTCTTGGTTTGAGACATGGCTTAGTATGTAGCATGCTTGCTGTGAAAATGAGGACCTGTGTTTTACCACTCACGAAAAGATTCTGGGTGTGCTATGCATCTCTAATCCCCATGCTGGAGGGACAGAGACAGGCAAACCCCTGCAGGAGTCAGCGGAGCCTAATCAATGAACTTTAGGTTCAGTGAGAGACCCTATATCAATCATAAGGTGTAAGGCTATTGAGGACAATACAGGATAACCTCTTACCTTATCACACGTGTGTACGCACATGCAGAGGCATCCATGTATACACATGCACACACCCATGCCCATACAATAGATGAATCCATTCACTGGTAGGTGATTAGGAAACATTTTAGATCCTTGAGATTGAGTGTATGTGGATAAATAAGGTAGTTAGCCACCAGGGTTTACAGTAAGGATGGCAAGAATCCTGAACTCACAGGCCACTAAGGAGAAAGGAAAGGAAGAAAATACTGAAGAGAAAGAAACACACTCTATGTTTGTATTTAAGACTCCAAACTTTTATCTACTTAGGGAAGAAGAGTTGTTAAAATGAGGGAAGCTCGAAGAGCAAGCACAAGGCCTGATTTTAAAAGCCTTCCTAGCCCCAAATGAAGCAGGGAGTAAAGTTTTATAATTTCCCCTCAAATAATAATATCAAATAAACAGAAACCTGCTCTAAGCATGGCTAAAAAGGATGTGTGTGACCCTACTGTCTTGTAAGCTCCTGGGGAACGGGTATTATGTCTTCTTATTTTCTTTGTTTCTTATGTGCCCAATACACGTGGTCTGTTTATCAAATTGAACTGACACCTCGTGGGAAGAAGCCATAATCGTCTCTTGTGTGTTGGCGTTCAGGGGCAGAGTTCACGTTGCTTCACCACTGGAAATGGGTCAAAGTTAAGAACACAGTTTTCATCTCCTGCAGGCTTTCTAAATAAAAAGCAAAAACTAAAGACAGTAACAGCCTCCCTGTTCTTTCACATTTTCCTAATGATCTTTTGAGATTGTAATTGTAACTATTATTTTGCAGGTAGAACAGTAAGAAAAGTGTCTTGTTTTTCATGAAGTATGACTATTTTTAACTATATAGTATATGTTCATGGGATAAGGAGCCTGAAAAAAAGAGAGTGGATTTGCTGAGTGATGAGACGCTGGGCAGTAACAGGCTTTTCTAGACTCAACTTCGTATATTGCTTGTATGTTGGTATTTATAAATAACATGTGTGCTGTCTTCATTTTATCAAAGAGATCTAAATGCTACTAGGTTCTCCTGTGAAACAGGTAAACACA
>LZPO01097394.1:68716-93882 GCA_001675575.1 Neotoma lepida | reverse complement strand
CACACACACACACACACACACACACACAAACATAGATACACACAAATAAAAATAAAGACTTTGTATGCACTAAATAGGCCACATACAATCAGGTTTCTGATAAACTATCCACTACATTCTAAACAGCCTTTGCTTATTAATTAGAAAGCAGCCATCCCAGACTAAAGCTGTTACTCAGACATTTTACTGATCCAGTGTTTCTGCATGAGCGATTCCAGTGCTTGAGCAATCTCACCATGGGTTCCCTAGGAAACAGAATTTGTGCAGAAAAAAAACAAAAGCAACAACAACAAAACAAAACAAACAACAACAAACCAGTGCTATTGGTTGTCACAATCTCAGGACAAAAAGAGAATGAGCAAAAAGAAGAAAGCCAAGGAAGGAAGGGAGGCAAACAGTGTTTGTGTAACTGACCTAGTGACATGTTCNCTAAAGACAGTGGCTGGTTTCCTTTCGCTATAGTGAGGGATGTAAGGAAATTCCTTCCTCTCCTTCATTAATTGATATTCTTAGCTTGCTTCTGTTTCTTGTTCATTAATATTTAAACTACCAGTATTCCATCCCTATATATTTTCTGTGTTCATCAGGAACACTGAACAGAAAAACATAGAACAGAGTACCCATAGTACCCATAGACCCTTTCCTGCTCTACTCAAAGGTGTCCTTAATTCTACTTACCTAGGGAGAGAAAGTACTTGCCAATAAAAAGGAGATTTGTTAACCAAAGACCTAAAAATATAACTCTGTGAATTACAATATGACTGTAGCCATAATCATTTCAGCCTTCCCCAAGCTCTCATTCTGTATTCCTTGTTTTCAGCCAGAAACATACACGATCTAGTTGATATGCNTGAAAAAAATTCCCAAGTTTTAGAGTCAAGAACTATTCAAGANCTATTCCTTAACAAAGTAGGAGTGCTACTCATACTTTTTCATGTGGAACATTAATGCCTCAAAAATACCTATAAATTCCTTGGGCTTCAGATATCTCTACCTATTCTCCTTTTTATAACATTAATACTAATTCCCAGATGTGCATTTACTGAGAAGCTCACCATTGCCTTGAATTCTTATGAATCATCTCCAAATTCTGTAAGTGTTTTATTTTTTTAAGTTTTATTTATTTTTTATTTTCAGTGTATTGATGTTTTGCCTATGTGTATGCACTGTGTGCATGTCTGGTGACCTCAGAGAAGGGTTCCAGATTCTCTGAAACTGGGGTTTAAGATGATTGCACACTACCATATGGGTGCTTGGATTTAATCCAGGTCCTCTGCAAGAATAGCAAGTGCTCTTAACTATTGAACAACTCCAGTCCTATAACTATTTTGTAAATTTTATTTTATTTTTTCCTTTAATTAATTAATTTCTTAGTAGTAATTTTTGTTGTTGTTTTTTTAAATAATTAATACTCCTACTTAAAGGCCTCAGGCTCAGAAAAACTTTTATATGCCAAAGATAATTACTCCTGTCTAAGCCTCCTGAATAAAATATGCTAAAAATGTGGTCATGGACCACCTCACCTTTGCCAAAATATGCCTTCTAAACTGACTGTCCTTAAAGTTAGAGAATCACCAGCATGTTTCAAATTCACTTACTCTAAGTGGTAATAGAACCAATCCTTCTTCCAGTCTCCGGCCACATGTCAGTACNAAAGCACAGTACCAAAGATGGGTCACCAGCTTTTTAAAACAAACCGTGGTTTGAAGGATAGTGTCCTGTGACTAAGGAACATTTTAGGAAACCTTAAACATATCCGACCACTATTCCATTAACTGGATGCCTATTGACACATTACATAACCATGACTCCTATGACTATAATTGTATTATTAGTTATTTTTCTTAAATAAAGAAAGCAGAGTTAATAGAAAATTCTGTNTTAGTTTGGGTTTCTATTGCTGTGAGAAGACAATATGACCATGATGACTCTTACAAAGGAGTTATAAGACTCTTATAAATCATTTAATTGGGGCTGGCTTACAGTTCTGAAGTTTAGGCCATTATCATCATGGCAGGAAGAATGGCAGCATGCAGGAAGACTGGGTACTGGAGAGATATCTGAGCACTCTACATCTGTATCTGCAGGCAGCAAGGAAGACAGTGANCCACTGGCCTGGCTTGAGCATCTGAGATCTCAAAGCCAGCCCCCAGTGCCATAATTCCCCCAGCAAAGCTTATCTACTCCAACAAGGCCACATGTCCTAATAGTGCCACTCCCTATTGGCCTATGGGGGCCATTTTCATTCAAACTACCATAAGTGCCTTCTTCATTGTTCTCAGTGCTAGATGCAGTTATTTTGCCTCAAATTTGGCCATGCAATGATAGCTTTCAATGTTTCTCTACAACAAATATCAAACCACATATCTATTGTTTACAATAATATGACTATGCCAGACAATCTTTATAGGGGCCATCAGATTCTCTGGGTAGAAAACTATGACACCTATCAAAGTNTATAAACATGTCTTGTTTTAATTTCTTTCTGCTCATTTACCAAATATAATTTTATCAGTAAAGGCATTTATTTATCATTCATATAAAATAATACCATCTCTACAGCATTTCATCATATCCTACTTATCCTCCTCTATTTTTGTTTGAAAGGCACAGTATCATCTAGCATATTAAATAACTATATGTTTATTTTGAATGTACTATGACCTGGTAGATTCATACTTTCTCAGTTTTCTGAATAAATAAACCAATTTTGATGCATACATGGCTGTCAGCATATATTCTNTAAGTATCTCAATAAATATATTTGGAAGGATGACTTTAAAGGAATTAGGATCAATGGTAGAATTTATTAAGATGTCACTATGGAGCACAAGTGACACAATTTTCAACAGAGAGGTGTACCTAGAATACAAATATATCCTTACATATTACTTGGTCAATGGATTAGGTTGTGAGAAGTATGGTAAATGACTGACGTTCCTTTTTAAATGAGAAATATATAATATGATCTTAACATTTAAAGATGAGATATGCACAATTAAATTTAAAGATATTTATTGATGCCCAGACCAACACGATTTAATTGCAGAATATATTATCATTTCTAAAGAGCAACAGCATTAATCAGAAGAAAGGTTAAGTTTAGTAAGCTAGAGAAGTACACAAATGTGAAAATTATAGGGGAATAATTAGTCATTGCTTATATCATTGCTTGTTCATAGGACAAAATTTGCTGACTCAGTAACAAAAAAAAAAGAAAAAAAGAAAGAAAAAGCTTAGTTCCGGTGGCATTTGTAAATGTGAACATTGATCAAATTGGAAATTTCTATTAATCTTTGCCCAAAACATTAAATATATTCAAATCCTGAAACTATTTAAACTCTGCTACTATTATACATTGTGCAAGCAACTAAAGCTTTTGATATTGCCTCTCTCTCTCTCTCACTCTGTTTTATTATTTGGAGACTGTATTTTAATTTCAACATTTATCCCCTTCTTTCCATCCCTCCAAACCCTTCATATACTCCTCCTGACCCTCCTTCAAATTCATGACCTCTGTTTTCAGGTTTTATTGGATGGATTTATTATTTGTACATGCATATATGTTCCTAAATATAACCTGTTGAGTCCATATGATGTTACTTGTGTGTGTGTCTTCAGGGCTGACCCTATGCCANTGGACAACCAATCAGNGTGCTCTTCCCTGTAGTTCTGTGTGTAGGGTTGAGGCCTCGTGGGCTTTTCTCCATGCAGTTTGGCATGTTCATTGGTGTCCTCCTTGTTCAGCTCATATTTCATTTCATGGTCATACTGATGAGATTTTACAAATACAGCTTCAGATGTTGCTAGGAGACACAATCTCACAGCAAAGTCCCCTATCCTCGCGCTTTTGTGGATCTCTGTGAGCCCAAGGCCACCCTTGGCAAGCTTTCAAATTCATGACCTCTTCTTAAATTGTAGTTACGTGTGTGTGTGTGTGTGTGTGTGTGTGTGTGTGTGTGTGTGTATAATGTTATCTATATGTATATTTTTTCAGGGCTAATCATTTGGTATTGGATAACCATTGGTGTGCTTTTTCTGGAGAAGCTTATTTCCCCCACTTTCAGCATTCCTTAGTTGATTGTAATTCTTTGTCTAGGGTGGAAGCTTAGTGAGCTGTCTCCCACTCCACTCAACCCCCACCCCCACATCTCCACCCCCATCCACATTAGCATGACTATAATGTTTTGGAAGTCTCTTGGACAACCTTGGTCAGGGAATTTTATCACAACAATAGTAAAGAAAATACAACGGAAACTTAGTACCAATAAGTGGGGACATTATCATGATAAACCTAACAATGTGATACTTAGGAACTGTTCTGAGACTGGAACAGTTTGATACTTTGGCCCAGAGAACTACTTAATGATGGAAGCAGAGCTTAATTTGCCATTCTAGTGGTAACTCTAAAGAGTAGAATGCTGAGACGTGTGAACAGTGGGACATGTATTATGAGGTTTCAGAGGAGGAATGAAAATTTCATCAGGAACTGGGCTAGGGGCCATTCATGAGATATTAGGGCTAAGAAGCTCCCTTCATTCTGTCTGTGTTCTGGGAATTTGAGTGAAGTTGAATTCACTTAAACATAATGGCTTAATTTGTTTGGCAGATAGAATTTCAAGACAGATCATTCAGCCTGGTGCTAGCAGAGAAACTGTGATTGTTGGAGAGATCATTACCACCCAAAGGAGACCTTCTATACTGCACTAGGACATAGAGAAGACATCCCGAGAGCAAAACCCACCCATCGGAGGCTCCATCTTGTGGAAATATCAGCACATTTGAAGAAAAAAGCTTAATTTTGAACAGAAACCCACTCTAAACGGATATCCTGCCCCTCAAAACAGCTGCTTAGANAAGTGTCTCACTAGAGTTGCCACAGAAGCTGCTGTCATGTAGGAAAAGCCACAAATCAGGGTCCAGTCCAAGGTGACAACGTAACTTGGCAGTGCCGTCCACATGTTGCTGGTTTTACAAGTATAAAAGATACAAGAACGAGGCATTTGTGAAGTCTTGCTCCAAGGATGCAGAATACAGCTGAGGCAAGGAGACGTGTGGCAGGGTTGGAGCCCCTGCAAGGAGGTCTTGGATGGTTGGTCATTTTTCTGAAGCTATCAAGACTAAGATGAAAGGAAACTCCAGGATGCTGGAGATATAAAGACCACAGGACATGCTCCACAGGCATAGATGGGAACTAGTCAAAGAGAGATAATGTATGCTACAAGTGGTGGGGCTGGAAGAAGACTGTGTTGTACCCAAAGTCCCCCAAAGACCACCAAGAGACTGATCTGAATGCAAAAGCAAAGAGTCTTTTTATTTACNAATTTAAACCCAGGTCTCTCCATCCATCTGATAAAGCAGATGATCAGGAGAGACCCTGAGTAACAATTAAGCAAAATTTTTATAATGGTTAGGGCAGGGGATCTGGGGAAATTCCAATTCTATATAGTTACAAGCTCAGGATTGGTGCTTACTTTAGGTTAGAGATGCTTGGTTTGAATTGACTGGAGAGTTGCGGCTGCAAGGAAATTGCCATATTCTCTAGCAGTTNATGTCATTGCAGGCCATTTTCTCTACTAATTAGACATCCCATTTCTTATCTGTAGGAAACTTGTTCTCTCTAATAGCTATGGTATATAATCTATCACATCCTTTAGGTTATGTCATGAAATGTCTGGAACTCATTTTTTCTGTGGCTCTTAATTGCCTGGGTCTAGGGGCAGCACATCCTCTGGTGGGTTTCCCAGGGCTTAGGGTGGAGGGGCAGCATAACCTCTGGTGGGTTTCCCAGGGCGTGCTGCCCCCAGTCTGACCCTTCTCTAAGATGGCTGCAACCCTGTCATCCTCTGAGACTGCTCAAGCTTCTTGGTGCCTAGACAATTGTGTCACAATCTCCAGATGCTGGGTATGGCACCACACAATTTGGTGTTNTCCCTGTTGAAATTGGTCTTGCTTTTAATCATTATTGGAAATGTGTCAATTCTTCCATTTGCAATGGGAATGTTTACTCTGTGCCACTATATGATAGCAGCATATAACTTATTTTTATTTTTGGAAGCTCACAGTTAAGAAGTTACATTATTTTTCCAGGTGAGATTTGTACTTTTACATAGCATTGAACTTAGTAAAGACTACAATGACTTTTGAAATTGGACTGCACGCATTTCTGCATTATAGAATGGCCATACTTTTGGAGCCCATTCCCTATGATGGGATACTTTGCTCAGCCTTGACACAGGGGTGAGGGGCTTGGTCCTGCCTCAACTTGATCTGCTAGATTTTGTTGACTTCCCATGGGAGGCCATACCCTCTCTGAGGAGTAAGGGAGGTTGGGATAGGGAGACATGAGGAGGGCGGGGAGAAGGAAAGGGAGGTGGAACTGTGGTTGGTATGTAGAATGAAAAAAAATTTAAATTAAAAAAAGAAAATTCAATGATAGAAAAAAAATAAAATGGCCATAAGCCTATGAGGACCAGGGGTCAAAGATTATGACAAGAACAATGTACTTGGGCCTCAAATTCAAAAGGGGTGAAATTGTAAGGCTTTGTGTCACTTAAGAGACAATCCTCCAGCCTCACTTGTGAGGGATATAGCCTCCTAGGCATGCCTGTGAGGCATTCTGTTGATTAGATAAATTGAGAGGGAAGACCCACCCTAACCGTAGGTGGCATAACACACTCCATGGGTGAGGGTCCTGGACTGGGTAGAACAGAAAGTGATCTGAGCAGTAGGAGTCATCTTTCTTGACTTGTTAACTACAGCTGTAGCATAGCCAGCTATCCCAACCTCCTGACTTCCCTGCCATGGTTGACTCTAACCTATCACTATAATCCAAAATAAATCTTTTCTCCTTCCAGTTGTGTTTGCTACAGGCATTTTATTGTAGCAATAGAAAAAGAAACTGAAACACATGGGCATCCAGTTCTGTTTTCTGTATAGGAACTTCATTTCTTTCAGGAATACACCCAAGCATAGTGTAACCGCATGATAAGGTCTATATTTGAGAAACTTGCATATTGTTTTCCATAATGGCTACCATTTATTATTTTCTTGAGGGCTATATTTCCCAAGGTATGTGTATGTAAATTCAGCTTTTCCTAGCTTTACCTAAGCAAGATTGGAAATTCTCTAAAGGGTACTTTATTCTTTAACTGAAAGCAAAGACTACAAAATACCATAGAACTGAAATACAAAATACGCATGCACACACCACAAGACAAAATCAAGTGAACTGCTTCTTTTTCCTTTAAGGTAATTTAAACAGAAAACAAGAGCTGATCTAATCAGCAACACTTTACCATAATCCTCTCTTCCTTAAAAGCTCCCAAAGGATTTCATTCATTATTTTCACATTTTTTTCATGAATTAGCTCCACTGTGACCATTGTGTCTTGTGAACATGTGCTGTAATTCTTCATTGCTTCTTCTTGCTGCATTAGCTACTCTTTCACTAGAAATCCCTGTCCCGTCCATCCCCAGAAAAAAGTTATAGAGCAAAGGATGCCTCCAGTGAGATAACATCTCAAGATAACTATTAAACAAGCAACATTNTTTATATCACCACCTTTTGAGCATGATTTCCATATTTATTTACCACTTAATTACATAATATTTTTCCTTTCTTTTTGTCCTCTTTTATTGAAAATATTTTTCTCAAATAATATAGCTCATTAAGGCACACCCTCCCTCCACTTCTCCCCGGTCCTCTCCTCTTCCCCTTCAATCTGGATCCACTTCCTTCCTGTCTCTAAGGAAAAAACAGACTTCTGAGGGATAATTATAAAATATAGTATAATAAGGTAAAATGTCATCAGATGAAACAAACAAACAAACAAAAAACCACATTGGAATTGTGCAAATGAAACAAATAGATGGAAAAAAAAACCCAAGAGAAGGCACAAGAAACAAGGACCACTCATCTGCACACTCAGAAATCCCATAAAAACACAAAACTGGAAGACACAATATATATGCAAAGGACTAGTAAGGTAAAAAGATAGAAAAATAACATATAAATGAAATAAAATAAAATAATAAGATAAAAGTTTAAAAAAAGAGAAGGCTTTGACTTGACNCCCCCTTGGAGAAAACTAAACTTTCATTTGCAAGTTGTTATCAGTTGGAGTAGTTCTTAGGTTAGGGATAGGTACATGTGTTCACCTCTCCTTTCACCCAACTGCTGCAGACCCATGCAGACCCTGTGCATGCTGCCCAGTCTCTGTTAGTTCATATGTGCACCTATCTTGTTGCTTTAGNGAGTCTTGGTTTTTTGTTTTGTTGTTTTATTTGTTTTCTGTCCTCAACCCCCTCTGGCACTTACAATCTTTCTGCCTTCTCATCCATGGATTCCCTGAGTCCTGAGGGGACAGATTTGATGGAGACATTCCATTTAGGACAGAGCGTATAAACTCTCTGTATAAACGTCTGGCNATGGGTCACTGTATTAGTTTCCACTTGCTGTAAGAGGAAGCTTCTCTGATGATGGCTGAGCAAAAGTGAGTTTATGGCTGANTTGGTGTTTACATTTCTGCTTTAGGAGCCTGGATAGCACCTTCCTGTACAAAAGATGTTAGCATATATAGTAAAGACTTTATGTCAGCACCAGCTCAATTTTTCCACATTCAATGAGTTGTGTAGTTTGGTGAAATGTTCTCTAAGCATCTATTAGGTCATTTGATGTAAGGTAACTCTAGCATTTCTCAATTTAGTTTTTATCTGGATAACCTATCTATTGGCTAGAGGGGGATACTGAAGCCATCCACTATCAGTGTGTGCGGGTCAATATGTGGTTTAAGTTGTAGTAGTGTTTTTTTTATGAACTTGGATATTCTTGTATTCAGCACATAGATGTTAAGAATTGTAATGTCCTCTTTTTGAATTTTTTTCCTTTGATCTCTTCTGATGTGATTTGGTTTGAAAACTACTTTGTATCAGCATTCTTCTTAGGTCTGTTTGCTTGAAATATCTTTTTCCATTCCTTTAGCTCAGGTGAAGAGACCAGACTCTTTTATTTCCCCCACTGATCACTTTTAATGAATTTGGCATGTTTGGGATAGAGTTGTTTTAATTTCTCTTTTGAAGTGAAGAGACACAACCAAAACACCTAGCGCCAGCCAGTAGTGGGTTCTGTTGTGACTCCTGCCTGACCTGTCCAGGTTTCAGCTCTGATGGGGGTGTCTGGTCCACTTGCTTCACAGGGCACTTTGTCGCGTGTGTGTGTGTGTGTGTGTGTGTGTGTGTGTGTGTGTGTGTGTGTGTATGTGTTTCTCTTCTTTTGATTTGCTGATTTGGGGTTATTTATTCCTTGTTTCCAGGGTGTGGTTAACTTCTTCAGGTTGGAGTTTTCCTTCTAGTGCCTTCTCTAGTGGTGGATTTGAAGATTGCTTAAATTTGGTTTTATCCTGGAATGTCTTATTTTCTCCCTCTATTGTAATTGAATGTTTTTCTGGATACAGTACTCTNGGCTGGCACATGTTATCTTGTACACTCTGTAGTGCCTCTTTCCAGGCCCTCCTGGCTTTTAGTCTCCATTGAGAAGTCAGGTGTTATTCTATAGGTATGCATCTATGTGTTTCTTGGTCTTTTCCCNTTGTGACTTTTAATATTCTTTCCTTGTTCTGTGCATTTCATGTTTTGGTTATTGCATACTAAAGGAACTTCCTTTTCTGGTCCAGTTATTTGGTATTCTTTATGCTTCTCATAGGTACCTCCTTCATCAGGTTAGAGAATTTTTTTCTATGATTTTGTTGAAAATATTTTCTGTGCCTTTGACCTGAGTTTCTTCCCCTTCTTCTTTCTATTCCTATTATTCTTAAATATCATCTTTTCATAGTGTCCCAGATTTCCTGGATTTTTTGTTCCAGGATTTTTTTTAGATTTAACATTTTTTTTGATTGAGGTATCCATTTCTTCTAGCTTGTCTTCAATGCCTGAGAGTCTCACTTCCATTTCATTTATTCTGTTTGTGAAGCTTGCCTCTGAAGTTCCTGTTCAAGTTCCTAAATTTTTCATTGCCAGGTTTCCCTCAGTTGGGTTTTCTTTATGAATTCTATTTCCACTATCAGGTCTTGAACTGTTTTGTTCTTTTTCTTCCACTGTTTGNTTTTATTTTAACAGATTTCTTTAAGGGATTTATTTATTTCCTCTTTAAGAATCTCTATCATATTCATAAAAGCATTTCACGATCTTTTCTTGTGCTTCAGCTTTGCTGTAATACTCAAGGCCTACAATGGTAAGGTTGCAGGTCTACCTGCCCTGACTATTCTTGAATGTGTTTTTACACTGGTGTCTAGGCTCTGGGTTTAGAAAGATTGTAATTCAAGGTGCTAGTATCTGGTTTGCTCTTTGTTGGGTAGGGGTTTTCTTTCTTGGTTTCTGTTGCCCGTTCTAGATCTCAGGAGTATGGTGGCTGTGTGTTGCCTGCTAGGAAATTCTTCTGAGATCCTGATAGGTGTGTCTAGTTCCAAGTAAAATATGTTTCTAGGTATTGGGAGCTGACACTTAGGAACGGCAATGGGCTAGGAAGGAGTGTTGAAGGGGGCCACACTTAGGAGCAAAGCAGGTCTTCCAAAAGGAGCTGCTTAGTCCCTTGGGAATGGGGGCAAAGAGTGAGGAGAGGTCACAGAAGGTAGTCTGTTACAGAGCTCTGGATGAGGCTGGGCAGTTGGACATGGAGGGAGTGTGAAGAACTGAAGCTTGCCTACCCTTTTTTTCCTGGCCTGCTTGCTTCTCTGGCTGGCTTAACTGCTGGGCTCCCAGGGAAGGCCTACCGCAGTTGGAGGTTGGGATAGCAGGGTGAGTAGGGAGGAAGTTTGGAAGAGAAGATGTCCATGATCCCCAGCAGTNGAGGGCTGAGGGGAGGGGGAAGCCACAACAGGTGTTATGCTCCAGCAAGGGGGTGGGGCTGAGACTGGAGTTGGAGAAAAGGAGGAAAGGTGAAGCTCTGCAGTTAGGCTACATGCTTCTCTGGACAGAGTGGCCTATGGGTCCTCAGGGGATGTCGCTAGAGCTGCTGATTGGCATAAAGCAATGAGTTGGGGAAGGAAACTTGGAGGAAGCCTAAGTTGATCCGTTGGAGATGGGGGCAGAGAGAAAGGGAGGCTGCAACAGGTGGTCTGCTACAGAGCTGGGGATAAGATTGGAGGGCTGGATTTGGAGGAACGGAGGGAGAGATGAAGATTTGCAGTTAGCCTACACGCTTCCTTGGCCTGAGTAGGTTATTATTATTATTAATTACTATTATTATCAGATGCTTTGGAAACTGCTGTACTAAATGAGTTCCTTGGCCTAGGACTACCTTTTTTATAGTCTCGATAATTGACAAGCCATTTGATATATCAGATCAAACATAACCTTTCTTAAATTACCGAAGTGAGGATAGCCGGCATAGTGTTTGAATCCCAAATAGAGTTATTCATTAATGTTAAAACTGATAAAATAACCACACAACCTTACTTAATGATTTAATCTCTTCTTTGTAGTATGCAAACTCAAAATCTTCCCTTGTTTTCATGGAGAGATATGTCCTACAGCTTTAAAGCTATTTTTGATTGCTGAGCCTTTTGGAAACATATAACGTGGTTCATTATAACCACTGTCTGTGTAATATACACAGAGCTTATTTCTTTNATCAAAATATGTTTATACCCATTAGCCAGTTGATTTCTTACGTTTACCAGCCTCTGTTAAGCATGTTTCTACTTCCTGTTTCTAGGAGCTTGGCTATTTAAACTAGGAGAAATCACATATGTCTCTGGGCCTAGTTTGTTTCAGTTTGCACTATGTCATCCAGTATATTTCAATAACTGACAGAATTTCAATGTTTTCATTATTGATGAATGTCACTCCATTGTGAATTTGTACTGTATTTTATCATTCATATGCAGATGGACATCTAGGCTGACTCTGTATTTGTCCACTGAGAAGAGTGGTACAATGAATATGGAAATACAGATCCCATTTTCACCATGATTTCAAATCTTTTGGGTTTCTTTCCAGCAGTGAAACTGCTGAATCATATAGCACTCTTTGAAAACACAAACAAAACAAGACAAAAACCTCCATACTATTTTTCACAGCTGCCCCACTAACTTCCATTCCCTCAAGCAGTGTAAAAGCCTGGTTTTTCACATCCTTGCTGAATCTTATAGCTTCTGCCTTTTTTTCTGAGAGTGGTTTTATCCAAAGCACAATGACTTCTCACTGTGGTTTCCATTTAGAACTCTCCCATAACGAGTGACTCTGAGCACTTATCCTTACACACATTGACTACTGTGCTTTTAAGAGGCTCCTATTCAGAAACTGAATAAGTTCTTTTAAATCCAATTATTGGTTATTGCTGAATTGAATTTCTACTTATGGACATTAGCATCTTTTTAAATGTGTAGTTTGCAAATTTTTTTCCCATTCTCCATGCTATCTCTTTGCCTTGTTNCTCCTTTGCTATGCCAAAATTATGTAGTTTGATGTAATCCCATTTGTCTGGTTTGTAATTTAATTTCTGTTCTGTGAATTCCACACATGAATACTATATTTACATCATTTCCAGTTCTCCCTCTTTATTCTCCAACTCCCCTCACGTCTCTGCCTCTTGGATTCAGGACCTCTTCTTTAATAAATATTGATACATATATATTCACTTATATAAACACACACATTACTGAGTCTATTTGTTCACATGTGTATGTGTTTAGTGTGAACCACTTGGAATGTTGTAATGTTTTCTTTGATTTCTTCTAATAGGTTTAAGTTTGAAAACTTTGTATTTAAGATTCTTTCTCTATTTTTATTTATTTTTTCTTCATATATTACCTGCAGACTGCGGTTTCCCATACCTCTTCTCCTCTCAGCCTCCCCCAACCGGCAGATTCCCTGTCCCCTAGATCCACTTCTCCTCCTTTCTCTTCAGAAGAGGGCAGGCCTCCCAAGGACATCAACCAAACATGACATATTAAGTTATAATAAAACTAGGCACATCCCTCATGTTAAAGCTGTAAGAGGCAACCCAGTAGGAAGAAAAGAGTCTCAAAAGTAGGCAAAAGAGTCAGAGATATCCCCCGACTCTTACTGTTAGTAGTACCACAGGAACTCTAAGATACACAACCATAACATATATGCAGAAGACCTAGGTCAGACCCATACAGGTTCACTGATTGTTGGTTCAGTCTCTGTGAGTGTCTATGGGCCCTAGTTAGTTGATTCTGTGAGCCATTTTCTTGTGGTATCTTGACCCCTCTGGCTCCTACTCTCTTCTTTCTCACTGTCTTCTGCAGGATTCCCCAAGATCTGCCTAATGATTTGCTGTGGGTCTCCACATCTGTTCCCATCTGTTGCTGGGAGAAGCCTCTCTGGTCTGGTTTCATAAGACGGCTGGTTCAGACTCCATATCCCCCATTACTAGGAGTCTTCACTAGGGTCACCCTCATGGTTTCCTGGGAGTTTCCATTGTATTAGGTTTCTACCTCACCACGAAATGCCCTCCAATTCCAGTACTCTCTCCCCCAACTCCTCCCAACACCTAATCCCTCCTATTCTCATCCCCACCTGCTCCCAGTTCACCCAAGAAATCTGTTCTGTTTCCCCTTCCCAGGGAGATCCATGCATCTTCCTTTGAGCCCTCCTTGTTACTTAGCCATTTTTAAATGCTTTTGGTACATGAAGAATAGTTGATATGCTCTGCATATGGACAGTATTTTCATAACATTTAGCAAAAAGAATGTCTTTGTCCAGATATAAATTCTTGTTTCCTCTGCCAAAAGTTATTTGGCAGTAGGAATATATATGTATTTATGTGTTTTCTAATCTGTTGCACTGATACAGGTGCTTTTTTTTTGAGTTGAATAATATCTCCACACTGTATATTTTTTATGTATTTACATTATATTTTGAAATCATAGTGTGAAGCCTTCAGTTTTTTAAGATTTATACTTACTGTTTTTAATTATGTATGTGTCTGTGTTGGGGGGTGTGTACATGTGAGTGTAGGTGTCTTCCAAGGCTGGAAGTGTCAAATTCCCTTAGAGCTGGAGTTACAGGCAGTTGTGAGCAATCAGATGTAGATGCTAGGAATTGAACTCAGGTCTTCTGCAAGAGCAGTTAAGTGCTCTTGACCACTGAGCCATCTCTCCAGCCCCTAATGCCTTCAGTTTTACCTTTTGACTCTAGATGGCCTTGTTTTCCTATTGGTCACAATCACATATGACTTATTCATGTTTCAGTGAGGATTCTTTTTATATTGCAATCCTCAATTTCTAATCTAAGAAATAATATTTGGCTGTTGTTTTTATTGTTTAAGGTGCAGGGAACACAAATTCCTATATAACAGCTAATTTGAGTAAATAGTCTTTTTAAAGCCTTTTTCATAATCAGAATTATTAAAAATCTATTCAAATATAGAAATACAATAAGTAAATAAATAAATGTAACAAAAATCCATTTGAGAAAATTTGAAAACCACACAACTTTAAGATGGTTTTATTAACAAAAAATATTAAATCATTGATCTTCTATTGAGTATTAAAAATCTGAACCTGTAGCAATCATATATGCAGCTCAGAGATACTGAGAAATTATAAGTAAATTAGAATACTTTTACTTTTACTCCATCTACAAACTGAGAGAAAGAGAATTAAGTCTGGTGTGTGAGTGTGTGTGTGTGTGTCCCAAACCGAAATTCTTGTACATTTTTATCAATCCAAAATAAATTATTTATTTAGAAATTCATCTCTCTGCATTTTAAAATCATGTTGACAGACATAATCTATCAGTAACAATAATCTACTGAAGCTTTTGTTTAAATACTTGAGTTATGTTACTAAAATAAGGAATCATGATTTATCAAAGTTTATCTGTTACATAAGACTAAACCCAATGGGAAAATTATATTAAGAAGGTTCTACTGTTGAATTCGGACTGTCTTTGGGAGCTAAATACTATTGTGTGTTAAAGTTTCAATCTGGTCTTCTGTAAAACTTAAAATACTGACTGCTGAATGAGATCATTCCTCGGAAGCTATTTTTCATATGCATTCTCACCGTCAATAAGATGAGTCAGTTTCATCACAGAAAAGAGTGGGTTTATATAATCCTAACTTAGAAGAATGTTTTGAGAATACATATAAATATACGCACATGAGTGACCCTGCACTTCTCTTTAACAGAAAATCCAGCTAAAAGCAGAGAATAAGCAGATAGGCTTCTAGTTTTTAGCCACCATGAACAAGGAATACAGTGGAAGCGTGTTTCTGGCAGAACAAATGTAGCCATCACTTATTAAGATCAACCACCTGAGTCTATTTAATAGGTAATAGGGATTTATTAAGATATAAATTGAGGAAATTCACTCACGAATACAGAACTGAGTAAACAGCTGAAGTCGTCCTCTGTTCTGACTGGGAGCAAACCCACCTCTCAGGCAGGCAGCAAGGGGAAGAGGCATATAGCCCTCCTCCCTCTGCTTTTAAAAGGTCACATACAAGGGCAGGAAGCACCGCCTCCTTTGGGCCCTATAGCCCAAGGTCATGAGCAGAGCAAATACCACTATAATCACTTTTATGGAGAGTGATGATTCCAGCTGCATCTCTCCTCAGTGTGAAAGTAAATGATGTTCCCTTTTATCTGATTGTCAGGAAAAGGATAACATGGTACCCATAGCGGCAACAGACTATGAGGAAATTGATTATTTCTTTGCTCATCATTTGAATAAGAAAATTGCAAAGGAGAAAGGTATTAGAAATTAGCTTTCGGCATTTCTCTGTCTTTCTCACTTTGATATTTGAAATGTTAAATGAACGTGAAGCTATGGTATTAAAAACCCTGACCATAGATCTGGCTGTAGTCGGAAGGTTTCCTGTGTCCCATTAGGTCCCGCAGCTATTCAGGCCCAAATAAACACACAGAGGCTCATATTAATTGCAAACTGGATGGCCTGTGACTCAAGCTTCTTGCTAGCTAGCTCTTATAACTTAACCCATTTCTATTAATCTATAAGTTGCCGTGTGGCAGTGGCGTTACCAGTCTTCTGGCATCTTGATACTCCTTGGGTGGTAGCTGGTGTCTCTCTCATTCCTTTCTCCTTTCACTATCTGTCTTGGATTTTCCCACCTGGCTCCATCCTGCCCTGCCATAGGCAAATGCAGCTTTATTTATCAACCGATCAGAGCAACACATGTTCACGGTGTACAGAAAGCTATCCCACAGNATCTGTCTCTGAGCTCAGACTGTCATCTATATTAAGAGAATGTTTTTGTGTAAACTTAGAGAAAGACAAGTTTTCTGCCTTGTAGTGCAATTTTGTAACTTATANATAACATTAAATAAAACCCGAGAACTATGCACATATCAATTTAACTGCGATCCCTGTTTCCAGAACATAGCAATGGGATGGGGGTTTTGTTTGTTTGTTTTATTTTTGTTAAAGGTTTTTGCCTTGATGTCAGGGTACCTGGGGTTTTAGAGAGAACAATCTTTCACTCTTAGCATGGCATTTCCTGTAGGATTCTAATTTGTAGAACCTCATTACAATATGATCACGTTACACTAATTTTAAAGGATTAATTAACTCTCAATCATATTTAAAATATAATCAGGAAAAATATTACATTTCACTTCATTTATGTGAACTCAAAGAAAAATATACAACTTTTGCTTTTCTCCATCCATGTTTTAATATTCTTCATTTGACATGCAGTTAGAGTCTTTCGTTTCTGGTTGAATTAACTTTTTGACTTTCCTGTTCTCCATACTTGCTTATTCAATTGGGGTTCCATGAAATAATATGACTCCATCCTACAGAGCTGAGGCAGAGAAATATCCTGTCTGCAACCCTCCTAAAATTCTCCTATGTTCTCTGCCAGTTTTCCACAAGAAAAGGTGAATGTACAAATTGGTAGTCATTCTTGTCAAAGCAAATTGTGAATACAGTGGAGAAGGAAGTAAAAACAACGTACAGGTAACACATAGTTACTCTACAAACTGCAGATCAGCAGAAATCACTCAGACACGTCTTTGTGTGTGTGTGTGTGTGTCTTTCTGTCTGTCTCCCTCTCTGTCTCTGTCTCTCTGTCTCTCTCTCACTCTTTTTCTGTGTATGTGTATATGTGTGTGTGTATGTGTATGTGCGTGGGAATAATTTTTATTATTCCCAAATAAACCATTTATTTAAAATTTTATCTGTCTGCATTTTAAAATCATGCTGACATACGTACTCTATCAATAACTAATCTCATTAGGTTCAGAGTTATGCTTCTATAAGTGTGCTAAACAAACACAAAAATACTATTGCTTTTGTATTCTTTTTTGCACTTTTCTCCCTTTTTTATTGCCTCTTGATATTTGTCTCAAATCATAACATTTATTTTAAATATTATATGTATATCTTTTATAGGTGTTGAAAATATTGCATCTCAGATTACACTATTCTCTATTATGAGTGATCTCTTGATATTGTTTAAAACTATTTTCCATGCAAATAATTTTTCTTCTTTTAAAATCATGTTCAGATTTTTGAGTGACACAGATGTTAGCTGGGCCATATTCATGTTTAGGTTCACAGACTATTTCATAATGCTTTTCTTCTAAACTTGCATTAACTTTTGTCTACACTTACATCAATGGCCCTGAAATAGTTTATTTTCTAAGCCAAAGATCAAATTTCAGGTATTTTAAATGCATATATATCTAATGCTTTTTTATTTAATTTTCATTTGATTAATACATAGTTAAGCAGTATTTCTGGATAGCTATACTTATAAACATACTTCCTAATATTGTTATCTCAATTCAGTAATAGCAGATAAGAAGCACATGAAAATTTAACAAAGGTGTTGGTTTTATTTCTTTTCCTATAAATCTAACAATGTCACCTAAAAGGCCAAATCTGTAAAATTATTCTATTTTAACACATTTTATGATTGCTATTAATAGATCTTTAATCTCCTCAAAAAGCTCCATGTGTGGAGACAATGTCCCCAATGCAACAACATCCAAAGGTTGCAGAGAAGGTCTTTGTTATGTAAAGTCCCTCTCTTTTCTACTTCCTTGAGAAAATGGGGTGAACACTTACCTTTGCTCTGCCTTCTGTTTCTTCACCACAGGCCCAAGAAATATTAGAACAAGTTACCAAGGCCAGAAACCTGATGCCAAAATAAATCCTATAGTCCTAAGTTTTTATTTTAGATATGTTACCATAGCAACAGAAGGAAAGCTGCCCATGCTGTTTATGATTTTTTAAATTCATATGCCAATATTTACAGTATTTAGACTTGTCTAAAGATATTTTAAAACACTGGTTTACAACTTATCACAAAATACTCCAAGAATAAGAATAGATTTTTCCCTTTGAGTTCTTAGTCCTAGTTTAGTAAGATAATTATGATCAATGACTTAAATAATTATATTAAATGACTTTCAGGAGTTATTCATTGAATATAATATATGCTATTTCAAAATCATTCAGGCTACATACCTTTCACCTTCTAGTTAATCTGACCTCAAAANGCATAGTAANGTTTTATAATCTGTAAGAGTCTCTAAACCATATATACTACATTAAAGCAAAGAAGTAATATTATATTATTAGATATTACAGGCACTGTAATATAAGCCTACAGAATTGAGGCAGAGAAATATCCTGCCTGCAACCCTCCTAAAATTCTCCTATGTTCTCTGCCAGTTTTCCACAAGAAAAGGTGAATATACAAATTGGTAGTTATTCTTGTCAAAGCAAATTGTGAATACAGTGGAGAAGGAAGTAAGAACAACATACAGGTAACACATAGTTACTCTACAAACTGCAGAACAGAAGAAATTACTCAGATCTCTCCCTCTCTCTCTCTCCCTCTCTCTCTCTCTCTCTCTCTCTCTGTGTGTGTGTGTGTGTATGCATGTATGTGTGTGTCTTTCTGTCTCCATATATCCAATATCAAATCAAAAATCAAATAAATATACAGAAAATTTACATAGTTTGGGAAGTGAAGTCAGAAAAACAAAATAATACATTCACTTAAAATAACTTTAGATAATGACTATTCTTTTCAGATGAAATAACATCTAGAAATTGTATTTCTTTTTATATGCTACTCATACCTTTATCTTTAAAGCATCTTGCCTCAATCAAAAGAATGCAGTTTAAAATCTGAAAATGACTTGAGAGAAACGTTTCATGAATTATTTACAACAATCAATCAGAAATGTTTGTACAGAAAGTTCTATTCTAGCAGGTATACAACATTTGAATACTTTCTTCAATATGGTTCTTTTTAACATAGTTTAAGGGTATTGCTTTTAATATAAGCCAGGATAAAGAAGTTTGAATGTTGGAAAAATAGCAAAGATTAGAACAAACTTCTTATATTCTTATATTCTATTATATTTTTAAGTCTGTAAATTCCCCAAACCAATTTTCCTGTAATGCCGTTCCATGAAACAATATTTGGATTGTTTCTTTATCACTTCGAGATGCAATAATGTTTGTCTTAGAAAATAGCGGTCTGGATTAAATCTTAAACTTATATCTAATTGCCCCAAAAGACTATAGGAAGGGAATTTGATTCACAAAAGATATTTATAGGAAGTTGAACAACTCAGAGGGGATTTTCTAGGGTTTCTGACAGCATGACTAATGTGATATGTGACTTAGAAACCCATGCAGCTTTATAGTTACTTGGGCAAATCTCATAGAGTGGATATTATTACTGGNTACTTCACTTTCTCATATTGTCACTCTGAAGTATTAAATATTCAAAAAATATTCAGAAAACCACAGCTTGCAATAAAATTTTGTTAGAAACACTGTTCCTCCTTACCCTTAAGGATTTTTTTCTGTATTAAATAATGAAAANAAAACTAAGGTAAGGAATGATTCCTGATTTTTCACATCAGTAATCTTATATTGAGATATTCTATTTATATGTTTATTCATTTATTTAGTGGTTAAAGAGTGCCTATCACATACTGACCTACCAATCAACTAAGAAGAAATGTCCTTGCTCTGTTGAGATTACCATCATCAATTCTTCAAACCTAATAAATAATTAAAATGTTAGATACAATCTAAGAAGAAATTTAAAATGCAATAAAATAATGAAGTATTATAACAAAGTAATAGTTCAGAAAAGTTTTATAAGTATACAATTCTTACTCAAAGTATTTGTGTAAATACACGAACCATATATACAGATACAAATAATTATGCAAATATTATTTACACACACAAAGGAGAAGGGTTTATTTGGTTTAATCTGGAGGTTCTTGGCTATGAGTGGGCAGAGCCATTGTCCTAGGGCCTGTGATGAAGCAGGGCATCATGGGGTGAGGGAGATACAATGGGACAAGCTTTTCATTTTACAATTGCCAAAATGCAAAGAGAAAGGTCAGTGTCCCAAAGCCCCTTGAAGGGCACACCAGTGACCTACCTTCCTTCTACAAAGCCACTCATAAATGCTCCACCATCTTCCAAAAGGGCAGGAGGGCATAGTGCTGCTACCATTCCTGCGGGGCCACAGTCAGCCCTTTCCAATCATGTAGGCTTGTCCTGCTCCTGAGGACACAGTTCAAAGAGCTGAAGGGCAGAGTCAGGGACTAGCCTGAAATTGGTCCTGATGAAGAAAAAGATAAAACAAAAGATGAGCAGGGAAAATCAAGGCTCTGCTTCAAACACCTGGTCCTGGTGCACCACTTGGTGTACCCTCATTATCCCCCTTGCCAAGAGAAGTGACCCACTGCTTTCTTCAGGATGTGAGACTGAGCCAGGGAGATGCAGTTAGTGACTGCCCACCTGCAGGACATGACCAACCTTAACCAGCATCCTGACCACCTGCTGAAGGGCCTGCTCCTCCTCATCTGTCAGGACAGTGTCCTGTGTGCCCTTGTCCAACACTACCTGGAATGTAACATCAGGAAACTCCATCTGTGTCGTGTCCATCTTNAAGAAACTCATGTGCAGCCATCAGCTGGCATTTCGCTCTTTCATTTGCTTGATGACAACTTCACTGATGTCAATATTTACTAGCCTGATAGCCCACATCATATAGCTGTTTGCTCAGCTCTGAGTTGCCCCATCCAATCACGAGCAATTTTTCCCTGGGCTTTGTGTGTGTGTTGGGGGAAGAGGGAGTACATGAATATGTCTGTACATGTATATGTGGATATGTGCTCCTGTGCCTGCGTGTGAAGGTTAGAGGTCAACTTTGTGTATCTTCTAGGCTTTCCACTTTATTTATTAAGACAGGGTCTCTGTCTAAAGCTGAAGTTTATGGATTCAGCTAAATTGGCTGGCCAGTGATCTACATGTCTCTACTTCCCTACTTACATGTCTCTATTTCCCTATCAATGTCTCCACTCCCCAACCCTCCAGCACCTAGGTTACAAATGATCACTGTTCCATCAATTTTCTACACAGGTGCTGGGAATCCAAATCCAGATCTTCATGCTTCTGCAGCAAACGCCTACTCACTATGCAATCTCTTGATCCTACACACAGATATGTTAAGGATTAGTGAGAAAAGTTTGCAGACAGGAAGGAAGGAAAGAAGGAAGGAAGGAAGCAAGGAAGACATGACATGCATAATGCAAAGTGCCTAAAGTCAAAGAACTATCTGAGAGTCAGTTCAGCTGTAGAAGAATGAGCAAGCTAAGCTAGGCCAGTTAGCATGAAGACCAGGTAAGGGGTCAATGATATAGAGCCTCACTGGCTACTTCAGTGATGTTCTGTTTCATACTGATATAATACAATGGGGAGATTTCAAAGCCTCTTAAACAATGGAGCAGTAGACATTCTTTCTAACTGCAGTATGTTAAGTTATTGGAGTAAGCATGAGAAATGATTATGAAAGTAGGGAGAAGATAGAAGGTTGTTGTAATATAACATGTAAAAATTGCCATAGCTTAGCCAAGAAGGGGTGCTTTTTAATATAGAAAGGAAAAAGAGAAGCAAGACTATTGAAATAAAGACAAATTTTGATTACAGATAGGTAGAAGGTAACAAAAAATGTTTTGGGAATGGATAGAGGTTGGATAAAGCACCATGAAGGATAATTTACAAGGCACCATGAGAAATACATTGCATATCTGCTTAATTTGAGGTTATTGTGGGAAATCTGGTAGAGACGACACGAAAGAAATAAAATGCTCAAGTATTTTCTATGGAAAATCTGATCAAGCACAGCCCCAACTCTATTCCACAAAGAGAATTTAGATAAGAAATCCCAAAACTATTTATTTAAAAGGAATTCCTTACACTTCTTATGGATAATTCATTAATCAATCTTGAAATAAATAATTATAGATGACAAAAAGGGATATTTAATAGTTATATGTGGGATCATTTATTTCAAAACAAAATAAAAACTTAAAAATCAATGGGAACAAATGATAAAAACAATGAGACTAGAGAAACAAAATGGACCAAACCATGTCATGCCTTTGAAGCTACAAGAAGAACTTGGGACTTATTCTTCTTTAAATCATAAGAACTTATTTGAGGATCACATGAATGTATAATAGACTTATAGTATAAATGATATGAATATTGCAGAAGAGGGGAGCAGAAAGATTGTAAGAGCCAGTGCATCAGGGAATTTGCTGTGAGGTTGTGTCTCCTAGTGATGTCAGAAGCTACACCTACAAAGTCTCATCAACACTGCTGCCTGAACACAAGCTGAATAAGCACAACACAAACATGCATGTACACATGGATGGGAGAAAGCCGGAGAAGCCTCAAGCCTACATAAAGAACTATAAGCAACTGAGGAAAGCTGGGAGCATAGTAGATAGTCTTCCCCAGTGAAGAACACACCATTTTTTTTTTGGCCATTGCTAAATAATCAGCCTTCAAAATATATATACAAGTAACATTATATAACAAGTAGATTATGTTTAGGACTATACATGTATACATATATACATATATGCATATGATAACAATTAATGAAAGAAGAGNCCATGAATTTGAAGAAGAGTGGAGAGAGACATATGGGACAGTTTGGAGGGAAGAAAAAGAAGGCTGAAACATTGTAATTATAATCTCAGAAATTTAAAATGATATTATGTATGTATTTTAGAAAAATAATTGTTTGCATACTAGAGACTGGTTTTCACAAATGGACAGAATATGGAAGATTCAATTAATTGTTGAGTTGTCCTAGTGAGAATCCAGAGTAATAAGGAGCAGGATGAAGATGATAAAGACGAAAAGAAAATAGAGTTAAGAAAAGAAAGGAAGATCATTCAGGGCATGGTGATTACGAGGTATATTAAATAGGAAAAATGCCAGATGAGTTTGAAAGAGATATTAATGCTAAATAGGCCTGAATGAGATGAGCTGTTGATATACAAAGTCAATTGTTTTCCAATCTAAGTAAACACTTCCCTGTTTTCTTTATATTAGGATGAGNACTGGAGTTTGGATCCCAATCATCCACATGAGCATGATGGCTGTTCTGTAATTCCAGAACTCACAGACAGACCCCTGGAGCAAGCTTACCAGACGGATTGTCCCATCAGCTAGTTTTGAGTTCAATTTAGAGACTTTGTCTCAGTGAACAAGGTGGAGAGTGAAAGGGACTCCTGACAACAACCGTGGGTTTCTACACACACACACACACACAACCATGAGGTCACAGCTGATTACACATATGTAAACACACATATACACATGCACATGAGAAAAGAAATAAATAAGCCTTTCTTTAATTGTTTATAGGATAAACACACATGTACATACTACTTTAAGCTGTTTTTCATGTTTGTGTTAAAAGTATATATGTAAGAATATTGCCCAAGACATCAATGCTGTGGACTAATCCTTCTGTACACTGTGAATTTGTATCACTCTCATTGTTTTAATAAAGAGCCAAGTGGCCAATAGTTAGGCAGGAAGAAGTTAGACTCAAGAGCCAAACTGAAAGAATGCTGGGAAAAAGAAAGGCAGAGTTGCAAGCCAGATGCAGAGGAAGCAGGAGATGAACATGCCATGCTGAAGAAAAGGTACTGCTGTGTGGTAGAGCATAGATAAGAAATGTGAGTTAATTTAAGTTGTAAGAGCTAGTTAGTAACAAGCCTAAGCTATCAGCAGAGGATTTTTAACTAACAATAAGTTTCTGTGTGGTTATTTGGGAGTTGACTTGTGGGACAGAAAAGTCCACCTACATATCAAGGCAGTTATAAAGGTGTGATAGGTTTTTCAGGATCTTGGGATTAATCACTTTCAGTTGATTCAATTTGTTATTCAGAATTTATGAAAAATATAATAAAATGAAAAAGTCAGAGTGATTTTCTACCTCGTGAGAATCCTGAGAAAAACCAAGGATGGAAAAAAGAAAGCAGGAAAACAAACTGCAAACTGGAAGGTGAGAAAGTTTTCTCCCATGGATTCTGCTATGTCTTAATAGAGTGTCTTATGCGGAATCTTAGGGTAACATGGGCCAATTCCTGTGTAAACAAGAGCCAATAATGTCCATTCCACTGAAAGAGCCAGTTTGAACCTGCATAACAGTCCATAAAGCATAGGGAAAGGAATGCATGCTGCCTCTAAAACTGACAGTGACCTAAATTGCAGATCTCAGAGATAAAGGAAAAGAATCTATTTTTTAAAGGTCAGTTCCGGGGAGAAAAAAAACCCAAAGAGTATCTGTCTCTACTCTCTCTTTTAAGTCACAGAAAAGTTCCAGTGAGATTAAATGACAGACTTAGAGACACAAACTGAATTGAGCACAGATTTAAGTTCATACAATGAAAAAATTTTGAGGATTCTCAAGATAACATTTCTTCTACAGTGTGAGACCATTCCAAACCTAATAATATTTGAATATAACCTTATTAAGGAATTGAAGAACAGATCGTCATTAGCTTCTATCATTATTACTGTGTCAATTATTGGTTCAGGGAAACTATTGAAGAAAATATTTTTACTGGTGGGTAAAATTATTTCACTAGTGGGTAAAGAAGGATTTGGGATGGAGGAGGAACGGAAAGAGCAGAAAAACTATTAAAATGTAAACTGCTTTTGATGGACATTCTTGTTTGTCAACTTGACTACATCTGGAATTAACTAAAACCCAAATGACTGGGCACATCTGTGTGGGATTTTTTTCATAATTAAATCATTTGAAGTGGGAAGACCCACTCCTAATAGGGATCTTTGAGGAGGGAAGATTCACCTTTAATCTGGACC
>LZPO01097394.1:9400-22949 GCA_001675575.1 Neotoma lepida | reverse complement strand
TGTGCAGTCTTGCATGTGGCATGATATGTTCATGCCAAGGCGTGTTCTCAGAAGTTAGTTCAATTCTCTTCTGCAACCTTGTGGGATCTGGGAGACCAACTCTGGCCATCAGATCTGGCATGGTGCCTGCCACTGGCCTCTGTGAGTTTCCTGTCCAATCTATTAGCTTTTCTCTCAGTCCCAAGCTCTCTCCCTTCCCCTTAGGAAGCTTTAATAAACCTTATAACTCACATGCTGCTCCTGGGCAATTTCTTTGGTATGCTAGTAACCTACTCCACTGCTGCAGCACACCTAGGCTGTTCACCTGTCACATGTGGCATGCAGCTCTCTTGAAATAAGGTATAATAATGTATTCTTTCCCATATCAAATGGTGTTTGACTTCTGATGACTATAGAACATTTTCATGTTGATATTTCTATTCTCTGCCCCTTCTATTGATGTTTGTTTTAGAACAACCCTATTAATCAAGATCAGTGGTTCTCAACCTTCCTAATGCTGTGACCTTTTTACACAGATCCTCACATTGTGATGACCTCCAATCATAAAATTATTTTCATTTCATTTGCTACTTCCTAACTGTAATTTTGCTATTGTTATATATCATAATGTAAATATCTTATATGCAGGATATCTCATGTAACTCCTGTGAAAGAGTCTTTTAACACCCTGCCCCAAGGGTCATGAACCACAGGTTGAAAACCACTGATCAAGATAAATCCATTATGGTATTTGCTCATTATTTTGAGACAGAGAGCATTTGGCATCTAAAACAAATGCATTTAATTACTCTTTTTTATGATTTAGCATCTGTTCCATTTATTTTCCAATAGCATATGATAACCCACATTTTCTAAGTTTTGTTTTAGATTGCAGGAATCACAAAAACGCATACTAGAAATGTCAGAAATAGCAAGTATGATTGGAAAGCTAATGACATCTATTTGAAACTTAATTATATCCAATATGTAAATGNTTAATGTTAAATATAAGAGGTAAGATGTTAGTTAAGAAACATTTGCTGCAGCTTCATAATTCTAAAACAAAACAGATTCAACAGCAGCAAGGTTGCAAGAAGTGGGTGACCTGGGACAATGCAGGAGAGCAGCAGTATATAGTAGAAATCTACAGATCATATCCCCAAATGCTCAAGTTTAAGACTGTTAAAGAAACAAAGGATCCAAACCTTAGCCAGTAGGCTACATGACAGGAAAAGGAAAAGATCCACCTCAATGAGGATTTAAACAAAACAGCAAAGGAAAGGCTCAGGAAATCCCATGGATATACAATTCAACATGCTATATAAGGAACTGGGATGGTTGAGCTGGAACAGGGATGGAGTGGGAAAGTAGTGAGATAGATACCGTTATAAAGAGAGAAATCATAGGGATAGAGAGAAACCAGATGCTAGGGAAGTTCCCAGGAATCCCCAGGGATGACCCCAGCTTGGACTACTATAGTGGAGAGAGTGCCTGAACTGAACTGGCTTGCCCCAGAGATCAGATGGATGAATACCGTAACTGTCATTACAGAGCTCTTCTCCAGGGATTGATGGAAGCAGATGCAAAGACCCACAACCAGGCACCAGGCAGAGCTCCAGGAATCCAGTCGGGGAGAGAGAAGAGGNATTCAATGAGCAAATGCAACAAGAGCATAATGGGGGAATCTGCAGAGATGACCAAACCAAATTAGTGGGGACTCATGAAAGTTGTATCAACCGCTGTGGAACCTTTACGGGACTGGGCTGGGCCCTCTTTATGGCAAGACAGTTGTGTAACTAGATCTGCTTGGAGGGCCCCCTGGCGGTGGCATCAGAATCCATCCCGAGTGCATGAGTGGGCTTTTTGGAGCCCATTACCTATGATGGGACACCTCATGCAACCTTGAGGCAGGCGGAGGGGCTTGCACTTGCCTCTACTGGATGTGCCTTGCCTTCTTGGTATGGGGGCGGGGGGAGGTGGGTTGGAAGGAAGAGGGAAGGGGGGAATCTTTGATTGATGTATAAAATGAAGGGAAATTTTTCTTAATAAAAAATAAAAATTAAAAATATATTTAAAATCTATGATCATGTAGCAAGCAGATATTGGAGGTTACCCACTAGTGTTATGGGTACAAAATAATCTTGAAAGGTATTACAGATAATCATTTTGGCAATATGGAAAGGAAAAACCTTCATTTAAATATTTCAAAGCCTTCTCCTCTTCACTGTTAGGGTGACTGACCATGCTAAGTGTCAGTGTGGGACCAGAAAATGGGTTGTGAAGGACACAGGTTCAGAGATGCCATTTTATGTGATAAGAAGTGGGCTGTGCTGTAGAGAAAAACAGAGACTGTTTTCATTTGGGAATGTAAGCCTGACTTGTGGAAGCAGGAACAAGATGAGCTGTGTGTGGATATGACCTGAAGGCTCAACAGAGATGACTGTGTCCATGGCAACCATGATTTCTCAGTGCTTGTGCAGCATCTCCAGCACAGTGCAGATTGCTTTTGTGGGACTCATTTGTACATTGTCAGGACCACAGAGATATGTGGTTAAAATGTAACCAACCACTGCTTCATTTCTCAAATCCTAACATGAGCTAGAAGAGTATCTTCAGTATAGCGTGGTGTTGAACAGGGCAGTCCATATTCTCCTCTGGTAGGGGCAGCTTGGGGGCTGGTACTTTACTTGACATATCTGTATACAGAAAACACTGGTAAGAACTCAGCCTAACAGCAGTCATAGNAGCTCCTGTAAACTTGTAAAAGTATAAAAGAAGGCTGAGCCATCAAATGATCCTTTCCAATTTGACCTGTTTGCACCTCAGAGAAAAAAATGACTCATGACCCTGCAAAAAATGTCAAAGCCTTGGAGGGAAAAGAAATCCTAAAACAATGCTTAAGAGAGTGTCAATTAGCCCATGCAGTGTGAAAGTTTGTATGGATGTTTCTTACAAATCTAAGAAATATAATTGAATCATAATTCATATATGCCACTCATGTATACACCAAGATGAGTTAAAATCTTCATGCAATAGAGATATATTAGCCAAGTTAGGAAATTAACCTATTTGCATTGATGATTAAGTAGAGAAAGAAGATGTGATAAATATACACAGTGTAATATTATTCATCTATGATGCAGAAAAATATTATTTCAGGAATAGATAGAACTGTAAATGACTTTTTAAGTGAAACAAGCTAGACTCAGAAACACAAGCATTGTTTGTTTTATGTCGAAGGTATACATTTTAATGTTAAAAAGATACAACAGGGATGGAGAAATGGCTCAGTGGTTAAAAGCACTTGTTACTTTTGCAGAGTCCTGGGCTTGATGCCTAGCACTCACGTGACAGCTCACAACTGTTTATAACTCCAGTTCCAGGGAATATGACCTTCTCAGGCTCCTGAATGTGTATGGTTCACAAACATATACTCAGGCACACATACACACAAGATTAAATAAATATTTCTAAAAATACATTGGAATAAAAAAGGAAGATATGAAGGCAGAAGAAGTGAAAAGATTGGGCAAAGTAATGAAGACTGAATGAGATCAAAATGCATTATATACCTGTACTAACTTGTCATAATAAACCCATTGTTTTGAATAATTAATATATGTTAGTGGGAGGAGAAATTCTTTGTTGCTAAGAAAAAAGCTAATGGGAAACTGGACAGAATGTTTGTGCTGGGGAAGTTCTTGCCTTGTTGTTAATGCTTACTCATGATAGGTGTACGTTTGGGTGGCTGTGACAATTGAAATTAAGACAATGATAAACATTGCTGCATCAATTGACTCTTCTTTTCACAAAATATTCCTCTGCGTTATTCAATATTGTTTGCAATAATTTTTCTCATAGTAGAATTGAGTTCCCTGACATTGCTGCTGCTTTATTAGCTAACTTTATGTAATGATCAAATCCTTTGAGGCCATTTCAATGATAGTCACAGCATCTTCACTGGAAGTGGATTCCTTCTCAAAAAGTCAATGTGATTGATCATTCATAAGATGCTTCTCATTCTGTTAAAGAATCATAGTTGGTACAATACCAATATAGTGAGATGTTTACACTCTACTTCTATTGCTAATTCTCTTGTTCCTTCTACTACATGTGCAGATAGTTCTCCATTGTCTAGTGACCCTCATTCACTCATGAGGGTTAGAATCAGCATCTTCCAAACTCATGTTAATACTGATATGTTTACTGTCTCTTATGAATCACTAATANCCATAACAACATCTAGAATAGTAGCTGCTGTTTTATAGCAGGTTTTGACTTTAATTTGTACAGCGGANTTATTACCTATATTATGAAATATATCTCTTACATAATGAAACTTGAGAGTTAAGATTGCTCTTTGATTCCCAGGTTGCAGAGTGAAGGTTGTGATATCAACAGGAATGAAAGCATAGTGAGTAGCATTTCACNTTTATATCAGCTCTCTTGAGTGTCTAGGTTCATTGTCCCTGAACAAAATGATACTTTGAAAGGAGTCTTCTTTTTCCTCAATTAGGAGTTCATGAATGAACTTAAAATATTAGTTCAACCATAATGTTCAACATATCAGATGTGTTATGATACAGGCTTTGTTTTTTTCAGTTTAAATTGCAGACACATCAGAGTAAGCACAATGCTTAAAATCCTTGGATTTTTTTACTGCAATGAATCTTTGGCTCTTATTGCAAGTCACCAGCTGTGTTAAATCCTGACAAGAGTCAACCTGTACTTTGAAGTTTTAAAGACAGGCAGTGAGTTTTCTACTCTGGCTAGGAAAGCTCTGAGTTCTTCTAATACAGTGAGAGGTATGTTGTTGTCATTTCCACTCTAGCTAGGAAAGCTCTGAATTCTTCTAATATAATGAGGTATGTTACTATGTTGTCTCCACTGAACACCTGTGTTTAAGGTAGTAGTCATGATCAATTTCAGTCATGTCTTTTGTTATATTTGGGTTTTTCTTTAGATGATGGTGTTGTTTGAGAAGGGCTCACTATATAGCCAAGCCTTTCCTCAAACTTGTGATTCTCCTGTCTCAGTCTCCCTAAAGCTGGGATTATAGGTAGGTGTGCACCCCTGTTCAGAACTTAAGCCATATCTTTGGATGACACAATACATTTTCTATACCAGTGCTCGCATTTCTGTTAGGGAGATGGTTAAACCACACACACACGCACACACACACACACACACACACACACACACACACACACACACACACACAAAACTCTCCTCGTTTTACCACTTTCTTCATCTGCGTCCTCCCTCCCCTCTGTCGCCCTTCCTAGAGAAGGTGAGACTCTGCTATGGATCATGCTTTACCCTAAGACAATCTTGTAGCTGGTTTCTTTCTTTCTCCAGACTACTACTACCTCCCCTATCAGCTATTGGGAAGTTTCACTGTCTCATCTCTCTTGTGTTCTTCCCAAAGCAGAAGCTTTATTTGGTTCGATTTGTTTTTAAGTTTTGTTTTTGTTTTGTTGTTTTCCTTTGTTCAATGCATGAGGACTCCTTCCTGATCTACTGTTACTTTCAGTTTGTCTTCCTTACCAACCTTCATTTGTTTTCAAGATTTTGATTTAAAATGAGAGATATGTGACTCTCTTTTTCACTGGCACTGTTAGATCACTGTGGGTTTATTAACATGTCTAATTTCAGCACTGTTCATGGAGTGTTGGTAAAGGTACAGACATGAGGGACTAGAACGTAGGTTGGGAATTCAGATGACAGATATTTATGGATTAACTGTTTCATGTGGGCACAATATATGACATCCTAGCACAATTATACTAGTAATACTAAATATTATGGATCAAAATTAAATCTAATGATACTGAAATCTTTAAACTATTGTAAGAATTACCAAAATATGGCGCAGCCATAAAGTAGGTGCATATTGTTGGGAAATATGTACCGAGTCAGGACTACAAAAAAAATAAAGAAAACAAATAAGAATATTGGGGAACAGTAAAACAAAATACAGTATTCCTGAACTTTTCTAACATAGTGAAAATTCTATTTAAATAGTACACACATACACACACACACACACACACACACACAGAAACACACACAGAATCCAGGGTTTTTTGCTTGCTAGCATTGTTCTCTACCTCCAGTCAGTTTGAACATATTTTTTTTATCCCTGTTTAACTTAATTCATTGATTTGAAACCCATAAATATGAAAAGACAACTGTGTCTTTTACCTCAATGCCAGGCTTTGGCATATACTTCTCCCCTGACGAATTTCCTCATGTCTCTTGTTCTAATGAAGTGGATGTGACTTAGTTCAGTCTCTGTAAGAAAGAAGTGATAGAAATTGAATCTGGAAGACTAAAATAACTTCAAATGAAACAGTATCCATTAGAATTTTTACATTTTCATCTCTATAGAGAATAGTAAATTATTAAATATTTGTAGTGATTTTTGTCAAGTGACCTAAAACGATATCAAAAGGAAAATTGCATTAGATTGTTTGACAATATGATGTACTAACGTCATATTTTCAGCATCTCTGGCTAAGAAAATACCTATTTAATATAACTAGTAAGGCAGAGTAACAGTATTGAGGAGGGAGAGGAAGGTAGATCTCTGCCAGTTCAAAGCCAACCTGGTCTGCATAGCAAGGTCCAGGAAATCCAGTGCTACATATAGTGAGACTTTGTCTAAATGATAATCATAGTAATAGAAGGGATGAGAAGAATCAGAGGGAGAAATAAAGAATAAGTAATGATGTTAATACAGTACTCATGTATGAAATTCTCCCAAAATTAATTTAAATAAAAACAAAATAGTCCAAAAACACAAACAACAGCAAAATTGTGATTTTTAAATGTAAATGTCAACTAAGAATGTAGTTCATTGGTGAAGCATTTGTATAGGATATACATGGCCTTGGACCTAATACTAGTACCATAAGGAAAATGAATGATAATGTTTAAGATAATGTAAATCTTACTAAAATTGTGATTATAAATTATACATGGCAAGTAGTATNGCTGGCTATCCAGGCCTACCATAATTTATTCCAAGCACTACAGATGAATTATTTGTATGGCATGGAAAACTACCAGATGATTCTATGCTTAAAATAATTCTATGGTAATCAATAAATGGGTCAATAAAATTAAAAGACAGTTCCAAAAAGAAGAACTCAAATGACGAATAAATACTTTTAAAAGTTGTAAAAATCATTAGTCACTAGGGAAATACAAATTGAAATAACTTTGTGATATTGTTTCAACCCTATCAAAAGTCAAAGAACAATAAATGCTAGCAAGTATGTTCCTAAAAGGAAATCCTTATTCACTGACAGTGGGAGTAAAAGCTAATATAAACATTACGGAAATTGGTGTGGAAGTTTCTCCAAAAAATTAAAAACATAACTTCCCTATGACCCATAGTAGTCCTGGGCATCACAAGAGTATATCTATTGCATGGATACCTGCACATCCATGTGCGGCACTATTCCTTGCACAATTGCAAGGAATGTAACTAGCCTGGACAGGCAGTAATAAATTAACGCATGAAATGTTGTAAATTTTCTTTAGTCATAACAAAATGAATGGAAGAGGAAAATACATTAAATGAAGTAATCCATTCTCAGAAAGAGAAATACTACATGTTGTCTTTCACATGAAAATCTTAGATTCTAAGTTTTAAAGTTGTGTGCTTTTGTGGGCCTGCATGGATGGAGGTTGTAAAACTACCAGGTAGCTCTTGGAAGAGAAAAGAGGTTTTAAGGAAGGGGAATGAGGAAGGAGATGTGGACATAAGATTACTGGAAGGACACAAGCAGAGAGAGAACACAAGCAGAGAAGGGAGACAGAGAAAGAGGAGGAAAGGAGGCAGAGTGCCAAACAAAGTATTCATAAGACTTCCACAAGGAAAAAAACCTGCTACTGTGTATGACAATTAAAACATAATAAAGAAAATAATTTGATATCTTTCTATTGTTCTCTAGAGAAAGATAGAAATTCTCAATGTGGTCCCAAGGGTCTTCTGTGGTTTGTCCCTTGCTTTTCTGTCTCAGTAGATGCTGCCTTCCAGAATGTACTATCTCTGTTTTACTCTGATAAGATTCACCAAAGGCATAAACGTCTTTATAGTGTCACTATTTATTTCCCTTTTCTTGATCTTTATAACAACAAGATGCATCTTCTTGTTCCATGTTAGCTTCATAGGGTCTACAGTAGAAAAATTACTACAGACCAGGTGCCTTAAACAAGGGTAATTTCTGGACCCAAGCTTCTGAAGACTGAAATTCTAAGAGCAAGGTACCAGTGGGCTTGGTTCCTTCTGAAGCCTCTCTAGTTGACTTGTAGTTAGCTGCCTTCTTGCTGACTCCTTACGTGGTGATCGCTCCATGGGCCTATACCAGCCTGTGTCTTATTCTGTGCCGAATTTCCTTTTATAAACAAACAGTTCTGATTGGATCTGAGCTCATATTTACAGCATCAATTTAATTTGATAATATTGTTAAGGTCCCTATCTACAAACATAATCATACTCTGAGGTATTGGGGATACAGTTTCAATATATGAATTCTAGAGAAACATAAATACCCCACTAAATTTAAAAGTACATGAAGATACTGACTTTTAGCAATTCTGTACATCAATAGATTACCAGCATATTTTCACCATCGTTTTGCTATTTAAGCACTTTATTTTTTCTGATATTGAAAATAGATTTTTTTCTCAGATAATGTATTCTGATTGGTTTCCCCACCCTCTCTACTCCTCTCACTTCCTCCCAACCTGTCTTCCCTTCCTGATCCATCCCTTTCTGTCTCTCATTATGAAACAACCAAGCATCTAAGAGATAGTAATAAAATAAAATATAAGATAAAGTAAAAACTAACACATTGGAATAGGACAAAATAAAGGAAGAGAGCCCAAGAGATAGCACATGAAAGAGAGACCCACTTATTTGTATACTAAGGAATCCCATAAGAACAATAAACAAGAAGCCATAAAATCTGCAAAGGATCTGTAAGGTAAAAGCAAAGAAGAAAAATATATAAGAAAAAATAAAATTTTAAAAATGATAAGATACAATTTTATAAAATAAAAAAGGAAAAACCTTTGACACAACATTATGAGACAAGACACCTCCAAAGATGTAGTTGAATTCGTTTTCCGTTGGCCATCTACTGCTAGGCAGTCAACCTACCCTTAAGAGTAGTTTGTTTCCCCAATGAGACTCCATTGGAGGAAACTAATTTTTTATTTGCAAGTGATTAGCAATTGGAGATGGCTCCCGGGTTAAGGGGGCATGTATCCACTTCTCTTTTCAGCTCTGGACCCCATCTGGTGCAGAACCATGCAGTCATTGGGCATGCTACCCTCAGTCTCTGGGAGTTAGTTCTCAATCGTATTGATTGTTTGTTTGGTGTCCTCCATCCACTCTGGCTATTACACACTTTCTACCATCTCTTCCATAGGGTTTCCTGAGTCCTGAGGGAGGGAATTTGATGAGGACATTCCTTTTAAGGCTGAGTGTTCCATGGTCACAAACTCTCTGCATAACATCTGGCTGTGGATATCTGTATTTGCTCCCATATGCTGCAGGTAGAAGCTTCCCTGATGATAGCTAAGCAAGTCACTAAGCTATGAGTATTTCAAAATGTTATTAGGAGTCATAATGCTATGTTTTATTGTTTTTGTCTATGGTTTGTTTAGAACAGTAGTATTTGGTTTTATCCTTGGTCCGTGGGCTATCTAGTCTCAGGTTCTTGATAAATCAAGCAGTGTCAGTTATGGGTTCCATTTCATACACTGGGCCTTCATTCAAATCAGATATTGCATGATTATTCCTACAAACTTTGTGCCACCATTGCATTAATATATCTTGTAGGTAGGACAACATTGTAGATCAAAGGATTTGTGGCTGGGTTGATGTTTACACTTCTCCTTTGGTATTCAGAGTACTTTCCTGTACCAAAGACACTGTTTTTATGAAGGGGTGAAGGCTCTATATAGGCATCAGTTCAATTTCTCCATGTTCAATGAATTGTGTAGGTGTTGTCTTCAGTAATGGGGCCTTGCTGTCAGTTTGTGTAGAGCAACCTATTGTCTTGGCAATAGCCTGAGTTGTTTGAGGGGTCCCATGGACCACTTTAGACAACTCAGTTAGATGTAACCCAATCCAAGTACTGAAAGCTTCATTTGGAGACAAGAGATGGTCAGTTGGGGCTCTGTCTCCCCCACTATTTAATAATTGAATTTAGATACCCTTCATTTACACATATATTTTAGAGATCTTTTACTGTACTAGATTTCCAAACTACCCTTCAAATGTCCATTAATTTTAGCTGTCTCTCCCCATATTCCGTCCCTCACCCTCTTCTTCCCTCCCTCCTCTAGAGTTGATTCTCCCATTCCAGCTCTACCACCATACATCAGTAACTATTCTGTTTCTCTTTCCTAGGGATATTTACCTATCCACCCCTAATCCCTTACTCAATGTATAAACCTCTGTGGTTCTACTGGTTATAGCTTGGTTTCCATTGACCTAATAGCTCATATTTACATATNAGTGAATACATACCATATGTATCTTTCTGTGTCTGGATCATGTCACTCAGGATGATTTTTTCTAGTTAAACTAAAGGTTGAGTAATAATCCATTGTGTAAATATACATTTTCTTTATCCATCCATCTGGTAATAGACATATAGGTAGTTCCCAAGTTCTGGCTACTATGAATAGAGCAGCAGTGAACATGGTTAANCAAGTATCTCTATGGTAAGATGAAGCATCCTTTGAGTACATGTCCAAAATCTTGAGGTAGATTGATTTGCAGCTTCCTGAGGAAATGACACACTAATTTCCATAGTAGCTGTACAAGNTTGTACTCCCCTAACTCCACATCCTCCCTAGTGTGAGCTGTCACTTGTTTTAATTATCTTAGCTGTTCTTATGGATATAAGATTAAATCTCAAAGTAGTTTAGATTTGCATTTCCCTGATGACTAAGAATGTTGAACATTTCTTTAAGTGTTTCAAAGCTATCTAAGTTTCCTCTTTTGAGAATTCTCTGTTTAGATCTATACCTCATTTTTATTGGATAATTTGTGTTCTTAATATCTTCATTTATGAGTTTTTTGTAAAATTTGAATATGACCCCTCTCTCACATGTGTAGCTGGTAAAAAAATCTTTCCTATTACATAAGCAACTGCTTTATCCAAATGATGATATCCTTTGTGGCACAGAAGTGTTTCAGTTTCATGAGGTCTCATTTATTAATTGCTAATCTTAGTGGCTGTGCTAATGGTGTTTTGTTCAGAAAGTCTTTTGAATGAGTTTGCAACTATTACCCACTTTCTATTCAATCAGGGTTAGTGTATCTGATTTTATGTTGAGGTCTTTTATCCATTTGGGGTTGAGATTTGTTTAGGGTACTAAGTATTGATCTATTTGGCTTTTTCTACATGCAACCATCCAATTTGACCAAGCACCATTCACTGAAGATGCTGTCTTTTTTTTCCAGTGTACATTTCAGGCTTCTTTATCAAAATTTAGGTGTCCATAGGTATGTGCATTTACATCTAGGTTTTCAATTCAAACCCATTGATCAATGCATCCGGTGATACAACTTGAAATCAAGTGTGTTGATAACTCTGGTAGTTCTTTTATTATTCAGGATTGTTCTAGCTTTCCTGGTATGTGAGTGTGTGTGTGTGTGTGTGTGTGTGTGTGTGTGTGTTCCCATATGAAGCTCAAAATTATCCTTTCAAGATCTGTAGAGAGTTTTGTTGGCCTCTTGATGGCTATTGCATTAAATCTGTAGATTGCTGTTGTTAGAATGGCCATTTTTACTATTTCAATGAGCAGAAGAAATCTATCTTCTGATATCTTCTTCACTTTCTTCAATGTCCCAAGGTTTTTTTTTCCATACAAGTCTTTCACTTGCTTGCTTAGAGTAATCCCAAGATTTTTTATATTATTTGAGGCTATTGTGAAAAGTGGCGTTTCCCTGATTTCTTTCTCAGTCCATTTATTTGTACACAAGAGGGCTACTGATGTTTCTGTTAATTATCCTGCTACTTTACTGAAAGTGTTTTCAGTTATAGTATTTTTACAGTTCAATTTTCAAGGTCGCTTACATATACCATCATATCATCTGCAAATAAAAATGCTTTTACTTCTTTCTTTCCAATTTGTATCCCTTTGATCTCTTTCAGTTGCCTTATTTCTCTATTTAAGACTTCAAGTACTATACTGAAATGGTATGGGGACAGTGAACTACCTTGTCTTATTCCTGATTTTAGTGGAATTGCTATGAGTTTCTCCCCATTTGAGTTGATATTGGCTATGAGCTCTTTGTAAACTGCCTTTGTTATATTACAGTATGTCCATTGTATCCCTAATCTCCCCAGAAATTTTGTTATGAAGAAGTGTTGCATTTTGTCAAAGGCCTATTCTGAATCTAAGGAGATGATCATGTGTTTTTGTTTTTGAATTTGTTTATGTGGTGGATTACATTTATTAATTTTTGATGTTGAAACATCTCTGTACCTCTGGGATAAAAGCAACTTGATAATGCCTTATGATCTTTTTGATGTGTCCTTGTATTCAATTTATGAGTATTTTATTGAAAAAATTTGCCTCTGTGTTCATAAGGGAAATTGGTCTTCCCTCTGTCACGAGCCATCCCTCTGGCCCAGTCAGAGTGGGTATAGGGCAGATAGGGACCTGGAGTGGCCTGGTCCTACCCTCTGGCCTATGGACTCCTCCTNTGGCCACCAGTGTTGCCCTCCCCTTTTTAAAACAAAATACCCTTGTTTATAAATCCTTAAATGCTTGAGAATAAAACCCTTCCCTTTTCTTCTGAAAAAAAAAAATTGAACAATGTTCCTTATGTTTCTATTTTGTGAAATAATTTGAGGCATTTTAGAATTAGCTCTTCTTTCAAAGTCTGTTAAAATTCTACAATAAAACAACCTGGCCCTGGGCATTTTTTGGTTGGGAGACTTTTAATTACTGCTTATATTTAAATAGGGGTTATAGATCTGTATAAATTGCTTACCTGATCTTGATTTAACTCTGGTAGTTGGTATGTGTGGAGAAAATTATCTGTTTCTTCTAGATTTTCCAATTCAATGGAGTACAGGTTTTTAAAGTATGTCCTTATGAGTCTCTGGATTTTTTTTCTCATGTCTGATATTCTCCCCGTCTCATTTTAAGTTTGCTGATTTAGCTATTCTGTCTCCACCTTTTGTCTAATTTTGATAACAGTTTGTCAGTCTTATTGATTTTCTCAAATTCTTTTTCCACCTTTTTACTTCAGTAATTCTTTGTAATTTGGGGGTTTTTGTTTGTTTGTTTCAATTTTATTTCAACCCTGTGATTGATTATTTTTTATTATCTACTCCTTTTGAGAGTGATTTCTTCTTTTAGTTCTAGAGCTTTCAGGTATGCTGTTAAGTTACTAGTATGAGATCTCTCCTTTTCTTTTTTTTCTTTTTTTGATGTAAGCCCTTAATGCTGTGAACTTGTTTCATTGAAACACCTTCATTGTGTCCCATAAGTTTGGATATGTTATTTATGTATTAACGTACATTCAATT
>LZPO01097393.1:61112-79577 GCA_001675575.1 Neotoma lepida | reverse complement strand
TAATCTTAAAAATTTTTAAAAAGAAAAGAAATTCTAAAACTGGGGGCTAGAGAGATGGCCCAGCAGTTAAGAGCACTGGATGATTTTCCAGAGGACCACTGGTTTCAATTCCCAGCACCCACATAGCACTCACCATGGTCTGTAACTCCAGTTCCAGGGGACCTGACACCCTCTTCTGGCCTCCACAGACACCAGACATGCACATGGTGCGCAGATATCCATGCAGGCAAAACACTAATACACATTAATTAGTTAATTAATTAAAACTTTNAAAAATTGTTATCGAATTGAGACACAANATNTGGGAAATATGAGGTCATGTCACTCATATTTGGTTCTCATATTCCCTTTGCAATGAGAGCTGTATTTTTGCAGGCACCTTTGTACCAGCTGGTGAAACAGGCTCTTGGTTTCAACCCCACATGACAGCTTCTACACAGGGCTATGCTTGAACTTAAAGAAAATCACCATATGAAGGGAAACCCAAGTGACATGTCTTCAAAAAAATTCTTTCTCTTTTTCTGAGACAGGGTCTCTAGCTCAGACTGACCTCAAACTTCCTATGTAGACAAGAATANCTTTGAACTTCAGATCCTCCTGCCTCCACCTCCTGAGAACCACCATTCCCTATTTNTGCACTTTTGGAGGTCAAACCCAGGGCCTCATGTGTGCTAGGCAAGTACCAAACAAATGAATGACTCTCCAGCCCCTTAAAGGCTCTTCTTTGACAGAAAGACCATATTCCTTGGTAGGGCCTTGTGGGAGTCCAGCTCCCACTTTTTGAAGGGTTCTTAGATGGAGAAGAGAGGAACGAGGAAATATCAGAAATCGGGATCTGATGACGAGAAGAAAGACAGAAATACAGGATAGCTTCAGAAAGGCCTGGATCAATACCCAACAGCCTCATCCTTTATTGAAAAAGACTTTTTATAACATGCCAAGGGGAGAGGCAAAAGATCTCCCCCTTGCAAGATCAAAGCACACCATGCATCCAAGTGTAGATCCTTCCAAACACCTGGTGACCATTCGGAGGTCAAATCATCTTCTTACAGAGCCCTGCTGGGTAAAGCAAGCTCAGATTCTCTGACCCTGAGTAATTTCTCATTAGGAAGCCTCTGTGGGCTCCCACAAGTCCCCCTTCTTAACAATTTAAATCTCAGATGAGCTTAACTCTATGCAGCTCTGAATCAGCTTTCCACTAGGAGCTTGCAAGTAGCTCAAATAATCATAGCAATATACCTCTTCCCCATGGCTGCCACAGCTCCTAGTAAAGGAGTAGAGGATGATAAAGATAGAACGGCCTTTTTGAATGGGTCTAAGATAACTACAGCAGTCTTAGCTACACCAAGTCCTTTTTTAAATCAATAAACTCTGGATGCAACTACATCAAACCTAAAGAACTCCTTAGCATCACCATACCATGGTTCATCAATATCAACAGGTTAACATCATTCTAACTCCTCCTTCTCTTTATAATTTTTTAAGCTGCATCTTGAACCTGGGTAGAAAAAACAAATTTCTCTGTTTCTACACAATACCAGTTCCATTTCTATACAAACAGTTTGTGAGTCACCACAGCTAATAAAGTATATATGCATACACAAAACATTAGTCATCACAGTTAATGATGTATATAGGTGAAATCAAAATTGTTCCATTTCCATGGTTTGCAAAAGTTCAAAAAGTCAGTTCTAATACCAGTCCCAAAGTTCAACTGACAGCCCCAAATCAGGACCTAGCTCGTTAGTCACCCTAAAGTCTTTGTATAACAGTCCAAGTCATAATAACTCTTAGGCAAACAGTTCCAAATATGAGGGGTCCCATTACCAAAATTTATTGCAGCTCCCCTGAGTGCAACAAGTAACTGAGTTCAAACAAGCTCTCTGAAGCCTCATTCTCAGCCACAGAGGCACTTTAAGTTAGTTTTCCCCTAGGCAAAAACTGCTCCAGGGCAATGGCTGCTAGCTGGCTGGGGAAGATCTCTTCATACAGCCAGTCTGAACCACGAGCAAACAAACTGCATGGCTTTTTTACCGCCCCAGTCTGTCTGTGCCTTCTGTCCCTGGGCCTGCCCACCTAGAGACCCTGGCATCCTGAGGCCCTGAGAGCTCTCTTGTGCCTCATGCTGCACAGCTGAATGCCGCCCAGCTGCTACGAGCTATGNGTTCTCAAGCAGCCCTTCTGAGTCTGGGAGGAAACCCAGCCATGGCCAGTTGCGGCCACTGTACCCTGGCTCTTTTACCTGCTTTGCTGGGAGTCCTCTTCCGAGAGCTCTGTCCTGCTTGCACGGCCAAATGCTGCCTCAGGGTAGCCGCATGGCTTTGCCTCATTCTGTCTCTGGGAGCCAGGGCTGCGTCAGTTTCAGCTGTGCATCCGGCTCTGGCTGTTCTGCTCTTGCCTGCTGACACCGCTTCTCTGCCCTGGGCAGCAATCTCTCTGCAGGACTTCCACTGATCACCGCAGCTCACCAGTAGCCTCTCCTGTGGCATCTCTGCTAGGCTCCGGGCAACAGACCTACTCCAGCTGCTGGGGTCCGAAGTCTCTGCTGCTGCTCTCCAAGCTGCTGCCTGCCGACGCCTCTCTAGCTGCACAGAGTCTCTGCTTGGTTTGTCAAGATTGCATGTAGCCTCAAGCTATCCACGGCAGAAAGCACACAGAACCTTGCTGCTAGCACTGCTTTCTCANCGTCTGCCACATCTGTGATGCTGCCCCGAGGGTCTCAGCCGCCTGACTGGGGCAGCTGCTCATGCTCTGCTGCTGCTGTTGCTTTCTGAATCTGGCAGTCTCTGAAGCGACTCTCTGAAGCTTCTGAANCCTCTTGGACTGCTAAGCTCGAAGTGGCTGCTAGGTCCTGAACACTGCTTTTTGTGTCCCAGGTCCCGTATGTGCTCAGGGAAAAACTACTCTACCCTAAATTACTTTATATTAAACCTTCACCATACATAATATCCATATACCTAATCCTACATTTTTTACCTGATTTTATGGATAGAATTGAGAGAGAGAGAGAGAGAAACAGAGAAATATAGACAGAGACAAAGAGAGATACTTGCTACTTGCTCCGGCTTAACTTTTAGCTGCTCTGCTTTATCTATATGCAGTTTTTGCTCCTGAAGAATAAAATAACACTGCTTTAACCTTAATTCGTAACCNGACATGCCCAACTGCTTCCGTGGTGCTCCTGCCTCTTACTTATTTCCTCTGCACCCAAGTCCCAAGTTCTGGCACTNTCTGTGGGAGGCCAGCTCCGACTTTTTGAAGGGTTCTTAGGTGGAGGAGAGAAGAATGAGGAAATATCAGATAAAAAGAGAGATCTAGCCGATGAGAAGACAGACAGAAACATAAGATAGCTTCAGAAGGGCCTGGATCAATACCCAACAGCCTCGTCCTTTATTGAAAAAGACTTTTTGTAATATGCCAAGGGGAGAGGCAAAAGATCTCTCCCTTGCGAGATCAAAGCACACCATACAGCCAAGTGTAGACCCTTCCAAACACCTGATAACCATGCCCGTGATCAAATCATCTCCTTACATAGTCGTGCTGGATAAAGTAAACTCAGATTCTCTGATCCTGAGTAATTTCACACTAGGAAGTGAAAGACCCCAACCATGGTTTCTGTCATTTCTATAAAAATAAGAAACTAAGCCTAGTCCTGAGACCAAGTCATGACACCAGGTGTTAGCCTAGGATAAGGCCACGAAACGTCTTATGGTCAAGACAGAGCACTTTGTGGGTTTTCCAAGAAAAGAAACAGCCACCACCCNAAGAGCACACCCTACCCACNCCCTACCAGGAAAAACACCAAAAAGCCCGCTCATAGCAACCTTCAAACCAGCCAATTGTGTGATAGCCCACAAATTATGCTAATCTTGTGGTTTTTGCCTTTAAAACTTGCCTAAAAATGCTGTTCGGGGCTTCTCCCACCTCCCGAGGCGGAGAGCCCATTTGCGCAAACGAATAAAATCCTCTTGCTTGTTGCATCTACTGGTCTGGAGTCTGGGTCTCTGGGGCATCCANCAGGACACGATGGAGCCCTGAGTCTGGGGGTCTATCAGAAGCCTCCTGTTGTGCCCAGATTTGGACCCCCAAAAAGACCACNGGAGACCGAGGATGTCCAGAATGCAACAGCAAGGTTTATTCTCTCNAAATACAAGCCAGGCAGGGAGATTCCATCTGCAGTGCCCTGAGGCAAGACAGAGGGAAAATCTGTCCCTGCTCTGTGAGCTTAGCTATTTAAAGGCATAAATCACAAGATTTCTCAAAGGGGAGGGGGGTTGGTATGGGCTTATTATTATTATTTTTTACTAGCTTACTCTTAGGAATTTTTACAGTTTCTGTGGCTTATCTCTGCTTACTCTTAGGTTCCTGAGTTATCTGGGCCTGTTTGTTTGTCACAAGACATCTCCTAAAGACTATCTCCAGAGTTGGGGCATTCCTGGGCCTGTTTGTTTGTCACAAGACCTCTCCTAAAGACTATCTCCGGAGTTGGGGCATTCCTGGGCCTGTTTGTTTGTCACAAGACCTCTCCTAAAGACTATCTCCGGAGCTGGGACATTCAGTGGTTAATCAGTTGCTTTCAGATAGCCCTCAGGGCATCCTGACTTTTGTGACTTTGTACTGTTTCAATTCCCGGAGCCTCTTGTCAGCATTTCTAGGAGGCTCGGGACTCAGGCCTATTTCTTTTCAATATTATTTTTGAGTGAGGGTATTTCATTCCCTCCTTCTTTTGGTCCTAGTGGGGCTCAATCATGGGCCCCTAGTAGGCATCCATAACATAAGAGCCAACAGTAATTAGCAGAAGCAGAAGGGNAACTCACTCGGTAGCCCAGGCTGGCCTCGAACTCACAGAGATCCGCCTGCCTCTGCCTCCCAAGTGCTGGGATTAAAGGCGTGCGCCACCACCGCCCGGCTTCAATATTATTTTTGAGTGAGGGTATTTTACCTCCGTGGGCTCTCACAGGGCCTCTACCCCTTACTTGCTCAAAGTCATGTACACTTCCTCTCCCACTGCCTCTCTTCACATTCTGGTTTTAACTTCCCACACCAGAGCCTTTGCATCATCCCTTACACCCACAGTGTTTCTCCTTACTCCTCCTTCCAATCTCAGATATAATTTCACACTCTCAGAAAACCTGTTTTCTTTTTCATGGGGTCCAGGTCCTGTGCTTTTTTCCAGGTACCACAATGTATTATCATGTATGAGCTGTGTGTTTCCTCATCTAATGTCTGTCCTCTCACTAGACAGTTCTTTGTAAGCCCAGATATCATGTGTGTGGGTTTGCTGGCCAAGAAAACATGGGCATGTAACAGGTGCTCAATAAATCACTGTTGAGAGCAAAATGTGGTGCTCAGCTGATTCTCCAAAGGCCAGGTTCTCCTTGATAGTATATGCTGAGCCAGGAAACTCAATTTCCCTGGACAACCAAATGGACTCCCTTCCCTAGCCACACAGACAAAAGAAAGCAATAGCAACAGCCACTGGAATGACAAATCCTTCCATGGGGTCCTAGGGACTAATTCTGGCAGACTTTTGGGTCTTGCTGAATTTTGCATTTCAAGTGTTCCCCACCACCACCACCACAGAGATTCATGTGTTAGAGGTTTAGTTCTAAGCATGGGGTTGCTAAGTGGTGGAAACTATAAAAGGTGGTATCTAATGGAAGGTTTTAGGTCATTAGAGATGTACCCTGAAGGAGACTGTGGAACAGCAATCATTTCCATGGTTTCCTTTTGGTTTTCTTTCATGCCCCAGCCGTGAAGGGAGCAACTTTGCTTCAATATATAATGGAATTTTCCCAGGGGCCTGCCCTGAAAAGATTCCTCCCAGAGTCCTGCGTGGGGTAATCTGAGGGAAAAGAATCTATGTACACCATTCTCTTTCATCCATTAACTTTATTTCTCTAAGACAAAATTCTATATATACAGCTTTAGTTCCATCCTGACACTCAATTCCTCTTTGTCCCTTCTTTTTCTGTCTCATCATAGCCCTAATAATAATTAAACTCCTATGCTTTTGATCTCATCTTCATCCCCTGTTCCTTCACCCTCCATCTTTCTTTCCTTGCTCCTTACTCTTGGCTCTGAGAAAAATCTACTAAAGATCTGTCTTACTATCTATAGAATCTCTGTCTTTTTCTCTTCTCTCTGGCCATGTGGCTCTGTCTACCATCTTCAGAAACTGCCTTGTTCTCTTTCTCTTGGCCACGNGACTCTGCTCTGGCCACAAATCCTGCCCCATCCTTCACTACACCTGGATATGCAAAAACTTCCTTTTTTCTGAGTCAATTGCTCTGGAATGCCATTTTCCTGTCTGGGGAAAGAGGTCTGAGCTTCATTTGCATAAGAAACAAAGCTATGTATATACAGCCCGCCTGTCTCCTAGGTCTTGCAGGGGTGTTACCTAGTGGGTCAGCAGTAGGTCTGAGAAGCTAAAGTGCTTGCCATATGGCCTAGTAGTATATGGCTGAACAAGAAATTCACAGCAGAAGACAGCTGATATATATTAATAAGTTAAATAACATCAAATATTCCTTGATAAATGGCTTTCTCTAGAAGGACTCCTTGGTCCATCAAGGTATACCTTATTATATACAGCTGAATCTCTATACTATATTCTTGCGGCTCGCTGCAAATATATTTTCCTGCTATGAAACACTTGCCCTTCATGGGCTACAAATAAACAGTCTATGAATCATGGGCTTGACCTCCAAGACTGAGCCAGCATGAACCACTNCTCTATATAAGTTGATCGTCTTTGGTGTTTGTTATAGTGATGAGAAGCTAACTAACTCAAGGCCAGGTAACTCTTTGTCATAGGTCTGTCCAGTGCATTCTAGGGTATTTAGCAGCCTCCTGGCTATTTCCAGCTAGGTGCTAGTATCTTCCACATTTGTGACAACCCCAGGAATCACTATAATTGAGAATGTTGGTATGGGGGTTAGAGCAAATGTACTTCCAGTTACTGGCTATTCATCCTTAGACAATAACTAAACCTCTCTGTGCCCATTTCCTTACCTTTAAAATGGAAGATAATCACTTAGAAGCACTAATCTAGCACAGCACCTGGCCCTTCATCTGTGTAGATAAAAAATTGCTGTCTCTGAACTAGAGAGATGGCCCAGTGGTTAGAACACTTGCTATACAAACACAAGGACCTGAGTTTGGATCTCAGCACCCATGTTATTACTTGGGTGTGGTCTCATGCATACNTACAACCCCAGGATTGTGAGGGATAGAGACAGGGACTTGTTGGCTGCCAGTCTAGCCAAAAACTGTGAGCACACCAGGTTCAGAGAGAGACCCTGTATCAAAACAGTAAAATGAAGAGGGGTAGAGGCAGACACGTGACACCTTCCTTTGACGTCCCCATCCACACACATATACATGAGTATACATCATACGCATCACACCCATACACAGTATACACACACAGAATTAGGGAAGCAGTTTCTAAAAACATAGGGAAAGCACTGCAATTCTCATCTTTCAGATGAGGAGATAGAAAGTTGGAGATAAAGACATTGAGCCTCAGCCATTGGCCATGGCGTAACATCAAAGGCATTTATTTGGTTTCTCAAAACTAATTCTCTTTGACTAATTCTTTGTTTACAGATACAAAAGGGCCCATATTATTTCAGGCCTTGCTTGACTCTGAGCTTGTGGTGTTGCAATGCATAGATTATTAGATCTGCCAGTCTGGGACTAGGGAGAGCCCAGTGAGATGCTGGCTTTGGGTACAAAATTCAAGGTTGTGCCAAACAAATTAATAATCAAGGCAATTTAATTCCTTATTTTGTAAAATTTATGCAAAAAAATCTATCATGAACAGAGTATTGATATCTTAAATAAGGACACAGATGGGACCTTTCATTTGCCTTTACTCTGTCTCCTTCACTTTGCCTTAATTCTGCCACTGGCATCTGCAGATGTGTCAANCTACTCTATGGTACCCCTTTAGGGTGGACAGCAGAGGAGGCAGCGCCCTCTTCTGGCAGGTGCAAGCACAGTTTCTCTGCTAGGGAGCTAGTCTTGCCTTTGCGTCTGCAGAGCTCAGTACTAAAACACTGTCCCTCAGGTTTCCATCATAAGACAAAAGATGCGGTCAGTCAAACGGTGCCATTGCAGCCGCTTCACCAATTCTTCCCACTGGCAGCACCATCCATTCCTCTCTCTCTCACTGCTTTCTATGCAAACACACAGGGCAGGGCATCTATGGCTATTCTAAAGCAGCTTGTTGGTATCAAGCTGACCTTCACAGCCTGACCATAAGAAGTCCACTGTAAGGGACGAGACCAAGAATCAGAAGAAGCAGAGGCCATAATAACTATGCAGTTCATTGTTTTAAGGGCCTTGTGGTTTCTTAGATTCAATTTATTTACTTACNATTAATTACTTCTTACTTTGAAATAATCTCAAATGTACATACAAATCTCAAAAATAGTAAGAACTCATAAACTCTACCCAACATTTCCTTTTCACTAGTTGCTATGTATATAAGTTTTTCATTCAGGATCAGGCTCCACATAGTGTGACTCTTTACCCTTCAACATCAGAGTGTGTTTCCCAAGAANAAGTAGGTTATCTTGACAACCAGATCAGTATTACCAAAACTGGGTTTAGCAATTATACAGAATTGTTACCTAATCTATAATATTACTCCAGTTTTGCCAGTCATTTTAATAATGCCCTTCATAGTATTTTTTTTCCTGGATCCAATCTATATTATGCATTTGCTTAGTAGTCTTGTCTCAGGTCACCTTTAATCTGTTACTGGAGTTGTTAGGTCAGAACCAGGCCCTGGTATTCCTGACAGACCAAACTTGCCACTGTAAAAAGACAAGTGAAAGTGAATAGCAGAGAAAAGAGATCTCTTGAAACAGGCCAGTGACTGCCAAGTCTGTCCTCAGAATCTTGACAGGAGGGTTAGGTTTAAATGGAACACAAAAGGTATGCATAGCTAAGCATTGCTGGTCAAGGTGTGGCACTGCCCATCACTGATCCATCATCATCTTGTCTGTCCTGAAAGTTGGTCCCAAATTTTGTCAGAACTGTGTGAAATCACCTCCTGGGAGGCAAGTTCCCCTCTCACTGACATGAGCCTGGGCTCCCTTAGACTATCTTTGTTTTTACCAGAACCGTTATGTGACTCCTTCCTTGGTCATGACCTTGAGCTTTTGGAAGTGCAGTCCAGTCCAGTTGGAGTGTGTATGACACTAAAGCTCTCTGAGTGTGTCTGCCTCTCCTGAATGGTGCCAGAGATTGCTGCTTATGCTTCTTGGACTCTCTCCCTCTCTCTTTTTTCCTTGTTCCTCCTTCCTTCCTTTCTACCTTTCTTTTCTTCCTTCCTTTATTTCTTTTCTTTCTTTCTGTGTCTCAGNTAGCCCAGGCTGGTTTCAAACTCACTGTTTAGCTGAGGGTGAACCATAGTTCCTGAGCTTCCTGCCTCTACCTTCTAAATTCTGGGCTAAGAGGCATGCACTACCTCATCTATCTTGGGATTTTTTTTAATTAAGAATTTTTTATTCATTCCACATACCAACCACAGATCCCTCCCAATCCCTCCTCCCACTCTCCACCAGCCTTCCTCCCAGCCCCTCTTCCAAANAGGTAAGGCTTCCCATGGGGAGTGAGCAAAGCCTGGTACATTCAGTTGAGGCAGGTCCAAGCCCTTAGCCCTGCATCAAGGCTGTGCAAGGTGTCCCACTGTTGCATGTGGTCATGGCATGGGTGTGTGGGCTCATGTGGATCCATGTAAAGAAGACTCAGAGGCATCTTAAGAATGAATCTAGCCTTTCATGGCTGCAGGGGGGTCCAGCCTTGAAGGACTGAAGCACTTTCCCTCNGCCTTGGGCATTTTTATTTTCTCTATATTTACAGTTTAGCTAGTTAATTTCCATATGCTCAAAACAACCTGAAGGGAGTTCCCAAAGATACAATGCCAAGTGCAAATTCAACTTCTCAGGTACCACAGTTTTCTGGGTTTCCTGAATCAAGTTTTGCATAGGCCTTTGATCCTTGGGAGACTCACAGACAGGATTTATATAGGGCCATAAGAGAGACAAAAGGTAAGAGAAACAAAAAGGTATGATTAAACAAAGGAAGGATTAAGGCTAGGTGGTACCCTCTGGAGCCAGGTCAGGGGCTCAGCAGGAATCCAGCCACATCCCACCATAGGTAATGGGCTCCAAAAAGCCAGCTCATACACCAGGGGTAGATCCTGATCCCACTGCCAGGGGCCCCTTTAAACAGACCAACTGTCTCACCTAGTCCAGTCCCATGCAGGCTCCGTAGCTGTTAGTCTAAAGTTCCTGAGTTCCCACTAGTTTGGTTCGGTTGTATCTGTAAGTTTCTCCATCATGATCTTGATTCCCCTTGCTCATAGAATCTCTCTTCCCTCTCTTCAGTTGGACTTCTGGAACTCGACCTGGTGCTTGGCTGTGGATCTCTGCATCTGTTTCCATCAGTTACTGGATGAAGGTTCTATGATGAGAGGGTATTTACCAATTTAATTACCTAGGTAGGCCAGCTCAGGTACCCTCTCCACTATTGCTAGTAGTCTAAGCTGGGGGTCATCCTTGTAGATTCCTGGGAGCTTCCCTAGTACCAGGTTTCCACCTTTCCCCATGATGTCTCCCTCTATCAAGATATCTCTTTCATTGTTCTCCCATTCCGTCCCTGTTCCAACTCGACCATTCCATTCCCTTATGTTCTCATCCTCTTTCCCCTACCCTCTATTGTCCCCCATTGCCTCCAGTTTACTCATGGAGATCTCATCTATTTTCCCTTCCCAGGATGATCAATGTGTCCCTGTTAGGGTCTTGTTAGCCAGCGTCTCTGGAGCTGTGGGTTGTAGTCCAGTTATCCTTTGCTTTACCTCTAGTATCCACTTATGAGTACATACCGTGTTTGTCTTTCTGAGTCTGGGTTACCTCACTCAAGATGATATTTTCTAGTTCCATCCATTTGCTTGCAAATTTCATGATGTCATTTTTTTTACTGCTGAGTAGTACTCCATTGTGTATATATGTACCACATTTTCTTTATCCATTCTTCGGTTGAGGGGCATCTAGATTGTTTCCAGTCCTGGTTATTACGAATAATGTTGCTATGAACATCTTGATCAAGTGTCCTTGTGGTATGATTGAGCATTCCTTGGGTATATGCCCAAGAGTGGTATTGCTGGGTCTTGAGGTAGATTGATTCATCTTGGGATTTCTTAGATAAGCATCTCTTAGCATTCCAGAACACCTGGTGAGACACAGAAAGCAGCCATGAATTAAAAGTACTTAGTAACTCACATTAAATTATTGCTGTTTGATACTATACATGGCAATTGAAGGATAGTCTCCTTGAACTGTGTAGGGCAGGCTATTTCTATGAGAACACAATTATAGTGACTGTGGGTACTAAGCTGTAGCAGATTCCACATTCAGCCTCCTGAACACTACTCTCCTCATTTTATGGTTGAAGAAATTATGCCTAAGAGTAGGTAATCACCTGACCCAGATCTCATAGCAAGCATGAGGCACATCCAGGAATATTTGGCTTTAAAATGTGAGCACTAGTCAGCCACCTACATCACTTTTTCTCTGCATGGAATTGTGGCAGATCTTGCCACCATTCCAGCTCAAGACACTGAGAACAATTCATGGCCTCCCCATCCCTGGATTACCAGCAATGAAAGATTAAGCTCTGTAGTTTGAAACTTCCTGGCTTGGCTCAACATCTCAACCCAAGTAACAGCCAGAGATACAATTGCCAGAGATTAAAGTTGTTAATTTGTGAAGAGCAGAGCACTGAGGTGGTCAAACATGTGCCAATTAGAGAATGGCAGAGAGTGAGGTCAGGGGAAGCTTTTCAAGTAAGGAGGCTCCCACAAAATAATGTTAAACAGTAATCTTGGCCGCAATGATTAAAAAAAAAATTGCAGCATCAGTCTGAGGTTAAACAGACAGTTCCTACACAGATATCCTGAGGGTTTTTTTTGTTTGTTTGTTTTTCAAGAGAATCTCATTGGGGGCAGCCCAGGCTAGCCTCAAACTTGTCATTCTCCTGCCTCAATCTTTCCTGTGCTGGGATTACAGATGTATGCCAACATGCTTGGCTAGAAAGTACTTTTTGTGTGTCATTATGATGGTCTTTTTGTAAGGTAGTGGTTCTTGCAGACTTTTTTGTGATAACCACTACCAAAAGAGAGTTGGGGAACCCTCCTTTCAGAAGCTCCTGGTTTTATTTTGTGTTAGCATAAGTGACTCCATTTTGATTCTGATGACTTTCAAATATATAGGAACACAAGAGCTTTTGGGACACACTGGCTGTGTCATAGGGGTCCCCAGTGGTTTGTAAGGTGTGTTTTGGAAGCATATTCCCTTCTGAGTCATCATACTTTAGGCCTTGATATATCAATCCATCAGAAGCCACACCAGCTTCAAAGGCAGAGTAGGAAAGCAGGTTTGAGCAGGTGTCAAAACTGAACAAACAGTGACTCACAGGTGATTCTCAGGGTGGGAATGGCATTCCAACTGTGGGAATTCCCTTGTAGACCAAATTTAGCTGCATGTCAGTGTCATTCACAGCATTTTTCTTTAAGACATCTTTCCTGCAGATCTTGAAACAAGTAGTTCTTGACCTGGGACTTGGAATCATTTTACACAGTGGATTTTTCAGAGATTTAACAACAATTTGCCCTTGTGAGGGTGAAGTTTGCCATGACTGAGTATGTTTCATCCTCTGCAAAACTCACTTCGATAGAACTGTGTTGTGAAGTGGTGAGGCCATTAAAATGAGATTAGGTTACTAAGAGGGAGCGATCCTCTTCTACAAGAATGGGCTTGTTCTATCAAGCCAGGTGTGGTACGGCATGCCTGTAATCCCAGGACTCAAGAGGTGCAGGCAGAAGGTTGTCAGTGTGAGACCAGCCTAGGCTACATAATAATACCTTGTTTCAAAATTCCAGGTTTTTACAAACCAAGTTCACCCACTGTGCTTTGTTTTCTCCTNATCCTTGCTTCCTCCTCATATTTTCTACCATGAGTTGAAGTAGCATGAGGCTCCTACCTGATGCTGCTGCTTGACATGGACTTTCAGGCCTCCTAAGCCTGGAAACAAGATGAACCTCATTTTTTTGTTGTTGATGGTCATTTGTTTTGTTTCTAGACAGGTTTTCTCTGTGTAACAGCCTTGGCTGTCCTGGAACTTGTTATGTAGACCAAGCTGTCCTCAAACTCAGAGATCCGCCTGCCTCCTGANTGCCACCACACCTGGCTCCTCATTTCTTTATAAATTTACGCCATCTCCAATATGCTATCATACCAGCAGAACCCATACTAAGAGAGGTAATAAAAGGATGAATAGGCTGGAAGGTGGTAGCAGAGGCAAGAGGATCTCTGTGTGTTTGAGGCCAGCCTAGTTTACAGAGTAAGTTCCAAGACAGCCAGGTCTACACAGAGAAACCCTGTCTTGAAAACAAACAAACAAAACAAAACAAAAGAATGAATAAAATAGCTTCTGCCATGAAGGACTCAAACTTAAGTAACTAATGGGACTCGTCTTCAGTTTTACTGAGTTTTCTGGGTCTCTGAAATATCTATGTCCAGTGGCCATGAAACAGTCACAATTTTAAATTATCAGCCTAAATCTTAAGCACAAATCACCTTGAGTCCTATTGGCCACTATTTGATCTGAGCTATAATGACTTCTGACTGTAATGCTGGGAAGGAGAGCTACCATCCCAGTTTGTCCAAGCCTGCAGTCTGGTCAGTTTCTAGGGTACTAGGTTTTCAACACAAAATCAAAACAAGTCACAAGCAAATATGAATTAATTGATTACTCTAGCGTTAGGATCAGGATAGGAGGAAGAGGATGTGTAAGTGGAAGGGGATAGACATAGTTACCATTTATTTTATTTAAGAATTTATTAACACCTGGACGAACATAAGGGGTAGGTGCTATACTACCCCTATTGTGTAAACAAGTATAAGCTGGGGCTGAGAGAGAGTAANCAATTGTCAGAGTATTCATTGAGTGAATGGCAGAATAGACAAGCCACAGAACAAGTTTGTGTCCCCACCCATCATTTTGCATTACCCTACGGCACTCTTGTGTAAATGTGGTACAGACAAAGTCCAGAAATTGTATTTAAAATTAATTCTGAGACTGAGAGCCAGCTCCTCTGTAAGAAGTCAGTAGAAGCTGTTTCCATGGGGACCCATTTACATACAACCGAGCTGTGTTCACATGTAGCCCCAGTGGGGAGGAGGCATCGTCACCAAAATGAGATGCATTTCTAGCAGTTCCCCCAGCTTCTCCAACATGTCTTCCACCACTTGTGATTTCAATGCAGTCTTTATTGCAGCCTGCAACATGTGTCACACAAAGCTTAGGAGGGTCTCAAGAGTGCCAGGTTTGTTGACAGCATTGATTCAGCAAACACTCCTGCTCCCTGGCCCCCATCACACCTAGAGTGACTTTGGATGAGTTACCCAACCCTAAGGTTCTGTTTCCTCGTTGTTAAATGGCAGAAGTAGTAACACACTCAGAGGCTGAAGATGAAAACAAATGGGTTAATGCACAAAAACCACAATGTTAGGCCCAGAGTAGGCAAGGAGGAANTATTCCCCACTGCCAGTGGCTAACTGCTCACCTGACTTTTAATGAGATCAGTCTGCTTGGGAACTGGCATGAAGGAGCAGGAAACATGTCACTCTGTTCACCTAAGCTGCTCTCTTCTAGCTTGGCTTGAAATACCTCCCTCAGCTGTGTTTGCACATCTGTCCCGATTCTCACTCCTCAGCCTGTTTTCTGCCACTTGGGATAAAGCGGCTCCAGGGCTGGAGCTGTTTCCACTTCTTGGGCAGCCAGCTGTGGTGGTATTTATTATTTACCTATCTACTTATTTTGCCAGCCAACACCAATTGTTCCTGATTCAGCACCCTGATGCTGTTTCCTTGGTACGCTATACCTCCTCTAATCTCAATCCATGTGAGAGTGAAGTAGGCATGGATTTCTTAAATGAGGCACAAAAAGCACCACTTGGGGTTCACCGAAACACATCGTGAAATCAGCCTTGATGACCACCTACAGCTGGATGGATAAAGAAACTTTGCTATGTGTGCACGAAGGCATTTTATTCAGCCGTAGAAAAAAATCATTTGCAGGAAAATGGCTCAAAGTGAAGATTATCATATAAAGTGAACCAGAGAGAAAGGCAAAAATACTACATGTTTTCTCCTATAGGCAGAACCTAGATCTTTTTAAAGCATGAAGGTAAAAGGGAGCTTATTTGTGGGAGGGATCCCAACTGGAGTGGGGAGGGAGACTGAAGTGAAAGGGGAGAATATGATCAAAGTAGATGGTACACACATGCAAAGTGTCACAATAAAGACTATTATTTTGTACAAAAATTACATGCTAATAGTGAAAAGTGAAAAGTGCCAAGCATAAGGCCAACAGGATTACGCTGAATGAATGTCAGTTGAACCAAATCCTCTAGAGAACCAGAAAAGGAGAATCAGAAATGAGAGATATAGGTATATTTGCTATACCTATATACCTATAATTATGGACTATTAAGACCATTGGGGAGGAGTTGGGGAGATGGCTTAGTGGGCAAAGCACAAGGACCCAAGTTCAGATCCCCAGGACCCATGTAAAGAGCTGGAGATGGCAGCATGCATCTGTTACCCCAGCACAGGAGGATCCTGAGGTTATGTTAGCCAGCCACTCTAGCCCTTCCATGAATTCCAGGTTCAGTGAGCCATCATGTCTCGAAAACTAAGCTGGAGAGAGCCTCAAGAGAACACCCCAAATTGGCCCCTGGACTGAACAGGCACACACACCCTCACACTTGTGTGCATACATGCATACCTCCCCTCAGGAAGAAAACTCCTGGGGAAATGACATGGAAGCTGGCCATGGAAACACAAATGGCAAAACAAAAGAAAATGAAAACATGGAAAGCTGCTTGACCTCTTAGTAATTGCAGACATGGAGACATGTGCTGAATGACCATTCTGCAGCCACTGGATCAGAAAGGCCTGAAAATGCCAAGTGTAGACAAGTTGAAACTGAAGACTTTAACCCACCCTTTTTTTATTTGTTTTGTGTGAGTGGGAAGATTATTAAATTCTTTTTTTTTTCTTAGACAGGGTCTCATTAAGCAGTCCAAGCTAGCTTCAAATCTGCTTCCTGCATCTGGGTATTGGACATGCTACCATACCCACTTTTTAAAATTCTTTAGTTTTCAATATAAATACTGAACATCTTGGCACCACCCCCATTCCCCCCCCCTCCCCAAACTAGAAAGTGAACCTAAGGCTTTGCATGTGCATGCTAGGCAATTGCTCTACTGTTGTACTGTATCTGTAGCCCCTTTTCCATTATTTATTTTGAGACAGTGTCTCAAGTTGTTCAGACTGGCCTTCAATTTGTTCTATAGTCCATTGAACTTGCAATGTTCCTTCTTCACGCTCCCTAGGCCTGTGTCACTGGGGCTGGCTGTCGCAGCACTTTTTTTGCTGAATTATTCCTCCTTTAGATATGGTTTCTTTATGATAAAGATGTTNCTGTGCACATGGTACCTCTGTAACAGCTATAATGTTTCAACAGTGTTTTTAATCCACCTCTNTGTAATGCCACACTATGGGAACAACTGTGCTTTTCTGTCTATGTCCTGNGGGCTTTTTTAAAAATTGGGGGTGTTTTGACTTTTCTTGACTCTGCTCATTCCTATGGATCTTAGAATAATCTCATTATCTCCCTTAAAAAATGCTGTTGAAACTGTGACTGCAATTATCCCATGTCTGATTTCAAAGCTTTCCTTAGCACTGCTTCTTCTGGCTGTGTTTAGTAACCAGGTGCAGCCCTTTGTTAGAAATCAGTGTCACACCTCGGGTTCCTAGATCTGCTTGTGTCTTTCTGCCCTATTTGAAGTGGGACCCTCAGTCATGAAGGTNGACTAGCANAGATTATTGAAGACCATGGAAATATTTCTGTTTGGTACACTGGGTGGTCATTCCTATTGATCTGGTCACTTGAATTAAGTTGCACTATTGGGTACATTTCATTCTCTACTGAGCTCAGTTCTCCTTGGGGGCTGTTTTAACCAGAAGTTCTTTTCCATGGTGAAGACATAAATTAGGAGACTGGCCCTCTTGCCTTCCCTCTCCATCTGCTGGCATCCCATATGCTCACTTCNTTTTTTAATTCATCTTTTAATTAAAATCTGGGCTTAATCAACCTTTTCCTGTTGTTAGCATTTGAATCCCAGCAATTTGGGGGTTTAGTCTTGTTTGCTTCTCCTTAAAGGTCCAGGTTAGTATTGTGGAAAACTTCCATCACTTTTCAACTCCCACTCAGGTGCTTGGAGAGTTTAAGCTTTGGGGAGGGCTCTCTCAGTGGTTCTTCAAAGTCAAACTCCATGACTAGTGCTGGGCTCCACTAGCACTTTGCATAAGTGAACTCAATACAATAAGAATGATGAGTTTAAGGGTGCCGAGAACATGCTCAGGGGATAAAGCACTCTCTGTTCACTTGTAAGATCCCTAGGACCCACATTAAAAACAAACCAAAAGAAAGATGCAGTAGCATGTGTCTATAATCCCATTGCTCCTGTGACAATGGGAGGTGGACACAGGAGAATTCCCAGAAGCTCATGGGCCAGGTGCCTAGTCTACACCGCAGGGAACAGCAGAAGACCGTGTGTCAGAACAAGGTGAATAGTAAAGGACCAACAGTTGAGGTAGTCCTCTGGCCTCCATGTGGGCAACTTGGCACANATAACACATGTGCTCACAGGAACACACATGCACACTCACGACCCTGCACATGCACATATTTAGGACTTGATTTAGTCTATCTGGGCTCATATGCTACAGATTGACACAGTGACTTGTCTGGTTTGGGTTTTTTAAATTTTTCTTTCTGTTTGGGACAGGGTCTTGCTATGTAACTCCACAAACCCTGCAATTTAGACTCAGAGGAACATTCTTCTTGAAGGAAAGAAGCAGAGTGTATCTCTCATACCTGGACTTCTATGCAGAATTAAAAAGTTAGTAATATTTGATTTACAAATAAATGAATAACTGATATTTTGGGTCAGTTGGGAAGATTTTGTTTTGTTTTGGCTTAAAAATGCTAGTGTGTCANATATTGCTGAATATTTAGAGTTAGAATTTTTCACGTGCCACGTCCTTCATATTTAATTCTGTAACTGGTTTCAGAAGCAGGTAGCTTAGTGGTTTCCACACAAACTTTGTGCTCAGACATGCACAGCTGTGTATTATGACAATATTACTGACTGGCTTTGTGACTTTAGTGGGTTGTTTAGTCTCTTGGAACCTCAAAATTTTCCTCATCTGTAAAGTGGGGTTGTTAGACCACTTACCCACAGGTCGGTGGGAGAAAGGGTATATGAATGCGAGCAAAGGAAGGCTTCCTCAGGCAGGGCGAGCTCTTCTTCTTGTCACT
>LZPO01097393.1:17874-36486 GCA_001675575.1 Neotoma lepida | reverse complement strand
GAGCTTTTTAATTACTTAACTTTCAGGGGAAATGTCAGTCTCTGGTAGCATTATAAGTAGTGATTTTCCTTCCCTAAAACATGTTACACGTGATTAATCCCATCTTGTAACTTGGCTTTTCTGTAATCTGTTTGTACTTTGTATATGCTTTGTGCTATTCTAGGCACTAAGAAAACATAAGTGATTACTCTTGCCTTGAACGATGTGTGCTTCTAGAAGAGAGATAGGCCAGTGATTGAAGCATGCTGGGAAAACTGCTTCAAGTGAGTGACTAAGCAGCTGAGAGGACAGTTGGATGAGCAAAACAGGGTTAAACCCCGTTTGCCTCAGTGTTCTTATCTGTGAAATGGATATAATTCCTCTCTCGTTTGGTTATATTTTCTTAATTTTATGTGTATGAGTGTTTTGCATGCAGGTATGTATGTGCATCAAGTCCATGCTTGGTGCCTGAGGAAGGTAGAAGAGAGCATCAGATCATCTGGATTGGGTACTGAGAACCCAGCCCAGGTCCTCTTTAAGAGCAGCAAGTGCTCTTAACTACTGAGCTATCTCTCTAGGNCCTCATTTGGTTATTCTAAGATGCTTGCCTGTAATTTCAGCATTCAAGAAACTGAGGCAGGAGGATTGTGAGCTCCAGTTACATAGTGAGACCTGTCTCAACTACTCAATGAAAATAAAATATTGTAAANCTATAGAAAATTTGAGGGAATAATACATCATAGTTAACATTTCACATACACTACATTTTTCTTTCCTGAACTTTTAAAAGTGAATAGTAGATACCAGTCTATACACGCCNCCCTCAAAGCTTGAACATGCTTCTCCTAGGCATGACATCCTGCATTGTCCACAGCTACAGTTTTGTCTAATGTTCAAGGATGGTAGCACTGTGTACCCTACTGCTGTCTGATACCCATTGGGTACTCAGATTTCTCCAGTTATCCCGGCAAACTACTTTGTAGGTTTGATTTCACTTTGTGAGGCCCATGGTCCTCCCAAGTCTGCCTCATCACATCTAGTTGCTACATTTGTTTTTTTTTCCTCTGGCGCATGTCTTCTGATCCCTCTGGATNGTCCTCATTTCCCCTGAGATGTTTCAATACCGCTNTCTGTCCTCAGCCTCTGCAGGTGTCCACCAGCCTTGAAGAGCAGGATGGATCTCGATGTNGTTAACATGTTTGTGATTGCGGGTGGAACCCTGGCCATTCCAATCCTGGCATTCGTTGCTTCTTTTCTCCTGTGGCCTTCAGCGCTGATAAGAATCTATTACTGGTAAGTCAGCTGTATAATTNAAGTTTTGGGGGTTTTCTGTNTTGTTTTTCTAGACAGGGTTTCTCTGTGTAACAGCCCTGGCTGTCCTGGAACTCCTTTTGTAGACCAGGCTGGCCTCAAACTCACAGAGATCCACCTGCCTCTGCCTCCCGAGTGCTGGGATCACCATGCCTGGCTAATTGAGGTTTTTAAAGTATCACAGTGTTGTTGTCCCTACTTTGTCCTGGTCATTGTTACTTGTCATTGTGTCATGAAATATTTTAAACAAAGAAAAGTTGAAGGACATACATCTTGTTTAGAAATCTTTTAAGTTTAAAAAAAATTATTTTTATGTGTATTGGCGTTTTGCCTGCATGCTTGTCCATGTACTATGTGCATGCCTGGTACCCACAGAGGCCAGAAAAGGGTGTTGGGTGCCCTGAGGTTGCAGTTACAGGCAGTTGTAAGCTGCCATGTTCATGATGCTCTGAAACAGCAGTGAGTGCTATTAANCACTGAGCCATCTCTCCAGCTCCTCTTTTGAATTTTGAATGTGTTCTTGAACTGGCAGCTACTTCAAAGCAGGTAGACTGTTTCAGGTGTCTGACAGCATGTTTATCTTCAAGGCTACTCAGTCTCCCAAGGGTACATGCAAGGCTGTGCTTTCCTAGCCACCAGGTGCAGTGATGTCACTGAGAGTGAATCAGAAGCTCAGACACTCAGTGCCAAGTATGCACATGGCACCAAATGTTTTTAAGATTTACCCTAGAACTGTTTGGGGTTTTACCATTTTGTTTGGGTTTTAAGACAAGATCTTGGAGTTGGAGAAATGGCTCAGCAGTTAAGAGCACTGGCTGTTCTTCCAAAGGTTCTGAGTTCAATTCCCAGCAACCACATGGTGGCTCACAACCATCTGTAATGAGATCTGACGCCCTCTTCTGGCCTGCAAGCATACATATAAGCAGAACACTGTATATATAAGAAAAAAAAAAGTTTAAAAAAAAAAGACAGGATCTAGGTAAGTAACTGTGGCTAGCCCAGAATTCTGTATAGTCAGACTGGCCTTGCACTCACAGAGAGTGCAAGGCACTGCCTGCCTCTGCTTTTGAAATAAGATCCTGTTAATTAGTGAGGCGAGAGAGACAAATGAAACATCCAAATATCTGTCATTCATAACACCGTCATTCCTGCCCTGTCTCAGTATCTGTATTTTCCTCAGAGTTAAGATCTTAAATATATGTTTGGCTGTTGTTTTCTATTTTTTTTTATTATTATTGGGGAGACTTTTATGTTACAGCTCATGTGTGGAGGTCAGAGGACAATTTGTGGAATTATGAGTTCTATTGTTATTGTTTTGAGATAAGTGTCTCATTGTATCCCCAGCTGGTCTAGAACTCCCTGTGTAGCCGAGCCTGATCTTGAACTCAGAATCCTCCTGTTTCTAGTGCTCAAGTACTGGGATTACAGGGATGAGCCACCATGCCTGGCCTTTAAATCTATTTATTTACAAAATGATATAAATATCTCCGTTATAATATGGAAAATTTGCCATAAAAAGTAATTAATGTAAAAAAGTAAAAATAAACACAATTACCTTAAATAGTCTTACTAAATTCTACCCTAGCTATTGTTGCCAATTNAAGGATTGAACCCAGGGTCTGTGCATGTCGGGCAGGGCCTCTAGCACTGACTTGATTCCTAACTCTTAAAAGGTTAGCACTTGAAAAGAAAGTGCTATGCTTCATTGATTTTTTTCCGTGCCANNGCCCACTTATGAAATAAAGTAGCCTCTCCCCACCCCCTTCATGATGAAATAAATACTTAGTCCTCGACATACTGTAGATAAGCCCAGGGAGATTTATGTGGGCCTNGGGCAGTTAGAAGGAACTTCTGCATGTGGAGAAGAGTGCCAGGANGCTGATGGCCTCTATCTGCCCTCCTTTCTGGCTCCCTTTTGTTTCACTGGCACTTGGAATTTTCCACCGGCTGCTCAGGCTCCAAGCTTTGAAAAGCAGCAAATAAAACAAAGCAGTTTATGATCTTTCATTCTCCCTGCCTTTTCTGTGTGGTTGGGGCTGTCTCCCCTCCAGAGGGCTGCCCAGGGTCCATCTCTGCATTAACAAATCAGACCTCAAGCTGCCCAAATGCCACTGTCAGTGCTGCATTGCCAAGACTCCTAGGTAGTCCTGGACATGGAAAGGTCAGAGCNGTGTCNCCACCCCATGACCCTGCCAAGGACCTTGCTCCTCCACACATAGATGCCATCATTGTTAAACAAATGAAGTTGAAACAGAGAGTGCAGTTTGCAGATGTGGACTGTAACCATGGATGTGGCTGTATGCAGATATGTGGTTCCACCCACTGTGGGTGAGAACCAGCCTCAATGCCATGAGGTCTCCTGACCCCCCTTCAGAATCAGGGTATCAGACTAGTTTTAAATTTTTTTTCTTTTTCGAAGANGATATTCTTAGCAAATATTTTACTGTTTTACTGAGTTCTAGTTGACATAAAATTCACTATATGAAAGTGTACAGTTGAGTGGTTTTATTGTATTTATACTATTGTACTGTCATGACCACTTCTTCATTCTAGATCTTTTCCATCTCCCCGAAGTTCACACTATGTAAACTTGTGATCTCTCGCCTTAGCCTTCCCAGTGCTGGGATTACAGGCTTATCCCACCATGGCACCAACGTTGAATGTGCACTGTCCTGGGNGTCAGTGTTTGTTTCCTTATTATGGTGGAATGCTATTTCATCGTACCTACTAGGTTTTAATAGAGTCTGTACCTCCCAAACCCCTGTTGAGGATTCAATCCCAATGGAATGGTGTTAACAGATCTGCGAGAAGGCATTAGGCCATTCCAAAAGGTTAATACTATTCTGCTGAGATTGGATGCATTACTACATGGGAATTCGTCTCTGTAAGTCAAGGCAGCACCTTGTATTTTGTTTTTTTGGTGCATGGCCATTTGCCTTTTGGCTTTCTGCCATGAGTTGAAGCAACAGAAAGCCTTGACCAAAAGCCAACCAGAAGTCACATCATGGTCTCGGATTTCCCAGCCTCTAGAACAGAGGTTCTCTCAACCTTCCTAACCCTGTGACCTTTTAATACAGTTCCTCATNTTGTAGTGACCCCAGCCATAAAATTATTTCAATGCTACTTCCTAACTGTAATTTTTGTACTGTTCTGAATAGTAANGTAAATACCTGAATCTNTAGATAATTAGAATTAATAGGTGAATTTGGGGTNTGGGTAGGGAGATGGTTCCTTTGGTATAGTTCTTACCACACAAGAATAAACACCCTAGTTTGGATCTCCAGCATCCACAAAAAACAAAACAAAACAAACTAGGTGAAGCATCAGACATCTGTAATCCCAGCTCTGGGGAAGCAGAGATGGGAGGATCCCTGGGGCTTGCTGTCCATCATTCTAGAACATCAGTGAGCAGCGTATTCAATGAGAGACCCTGTCTTTTGAAAAATAAGGAGGAAAAACAATTGAGGAAGACACCGAGTGTCAATTCTGACCTTCACAAGCAAATACATGTACACATGCACACACACACATCAGAAGTGAATTTGGCTAAATTGTTGAATACAAGATCAATAACTGGTATTGGAGAGATGGCTCAGTGGTTAAGAGTACTTGTTGCTCTTGCAAAGGACCTGAGTTTGATTCCCAGCACTCACATAATGGCTTACACCGCTCCATAATTCCAGTTCCAAGAGATCCAACAGGCACTCACATGGTGCACATATATACTTTCAAGCAAAATATTTATACACACAAAGTAAATAAATAAACCTTAAAAAATCAATAACCAAAAATCAGTAGCATTCCCATATACCAGAAACAAACAAATGAAAATGAGAAGTTAGTGTTGCTACTTACTCTAGTGCCAATAACTCTCAAATGCCTAATAATAAATCTAAAGAATCTAAAGAATAACATGGGAGCTAAGGCTCAGTGGATAAAGGTGCTTGCTACACAAGCTTGATGAACTGAGTTGGACCCCTGAAAACAAGGGTNGAAAGAGAGAACTGACTCCCAAAAGTTGTCTTCTAACTTCCACAGTATGTCTGCACTCACACAAGTATCGCAGCACACACACACACACACATGCACACACACAGGGTGGAAGGAGAGAACCGTCTCCCAAAAGTTGTCCTCTGACCTCTGTATTCTCATTTGTGGTGCACATGCTCACACACAAATAACAACAATAACAGATTTAAACATGAAAGGGCTCTACATAAAAAAACTAAAAAGTATCCAAAAGTTAATTATACCTAAATTCATGTATTTGTGGGTTGAAAGATTTTCTTCTTGTAGAGATGTCATATTTTTGTACGATGGCCCTAAATTAAGTTTTTCTGATGGCATTTGATAAGCAGTGTGCTGGTTAGTTTTTGGTCAACTTGACACAAGCTAGGATCATATGGGAAGAGGGAACCTCCGCTGAGAAAATGCCTCCATTAGGTTGGCATTTTCTTGATTAGTGATGGATGCGAGAAGGCTCAGCCCACTGNAGGTGGTGCCACCCCTGGGCAGGTGGCCCTGGGTTGCATAAAAAAGCAGGCTGAACAAGCTGATAAGCAGTGTTCTCTCCATGGCAGATACTTCAGTTCCTGAATCTGGATTCCTGCCTTGAGTTTCTGCCTTGGCTTCTGTTGATGGACTGTGACCCAGGCCATGTGACCCAGATAAACCCTTTCCTCTCCAAGTTCCTTTGGTCATGGATTCTATCCCAGTAATAGAAAGCAAATTAGAAGAAGTAGATTCTTTTTTTTTACTAGTTTAGAGATGTTTAATGTTTATATGATCCTTCAAGTCGGCAGGAAATAGTATTAGCCTTATTTTACAGATAAGACTAATGAAGCTCTGGATTAGAACTGACCTCTTTTCCATGAGGGCAGAGTGAGCTAAAATTAATGTATTTTATCTAGAATTTTAATTTCTTTTTTCGAAGTTTCTATTAGCATGTATTAGCTATAAGAGTTAGGTTTCATTATGACATTTTCATACATATCTATAATGTATTTGATGGTGTTCACACCTTGTCACCTTCTTTTGTCTCCTCTCACTGCTACTGTCCCTTCCCTTTATGTATCTGAGTATTTATCTGCATGTATGTATATTATATATGTCTGTCTGGTGCCCATGGGGGGCAGAAGAAGGAATCAGATACCCTGGAACCAGAATTATAGATAGTTCTATGATCTGCCATGTGGGTGTTGGAAACCAAGCCTGTGTCCTTTGCAAGAGTAGCATGTGCTCTTAGCTGCTGAACCTTCTCTCCAGTCCAATTAAGTGGATTCTTAATAAAGAANAGGAAAGAGCCAACTAATCAAGACAGTCTTGAATGAATCAAGATGATTTACATTACCAGCTATCAAGACTAATTATGAAGTTATGAAAGTCAAGTCGGTATGAAACTGGCACAGAGGACAAATAGAACAATGGACTGGAGGTGCCCAGAAATAGATGCACAAAAATATGGAAAGTGTACTGTGTTAACAAAAAAATCCAGCTGGGGAAATGTAAGTTTGACTCTTTTGGTATACAGAATTATTAAATTCTGCTTCTCAAAGATACCCCTCCCTCTTCTCAAAGACCTGTGACTATGACAGTGTATTCATGTCATGGTCATGCTAAATTACAGTCATGGTGTATGTTGTATGCAGCTGATTTTGAGACAGGGACACCATCCACAGGGGTCTAATCTTATCACCGCAGCCCTTAAAAGCAGAGAAATGCAAATCTCCATCATGACTCAGTGCTGTTGTTCATTTGAATCTGAGGGGACCATCCAGGAAGAAACACAGGTGGGTTGGAGGAGGTAATGAGCCCTCAACTGACAGCCAGCAAGGACACAAGGACTTTAGTCCTGTACCCACAAAGGCTGAGTTTTGCCAACAAACTGAATGGGCTTAGAGCTGAATGAGAGGCAGCTTGGCTGAGGCCTTTATGTCAACACTGTGAAAACCTGAGCGAGGTGCCTAGCTAAGCTCACTTCTCACCTGCACAGGTTACCTAATGGAGGGTGGTTTTAAACTCCTCCAAATCTGTATTTTTTTTTTTCAGTAATAGAAAAATGAACGCAACCCATCTGCAAGTTCATACTCTGCCTAAAAATCAAAGCCTGGTAGATTGTAGGTTCAGCAAATCTTTCTTAAGAAAATATAGACATGTATTTTTCTTGACATTGGAAGTAGGCAGAATCATGACATAAAAACTTCTAGCCATAAAAATTGTTCAGTTTAGGCTAGATGGTGGTGGTACATGCCTTTAATCCCAGCACTTGGGAGACAGAGGCCAGCCTGGTCTACAGATGGAGTCCAGGACAGCCAGGGCTACACAGAGAAACCCTGTCTTGAAAAAGAAAACAAAACAAATAGTTCAGTTTCATTGTATCATCTTAAATGAAGAAATAGTGTTAACCAGAAAGACCAAGATGGTGTGTGGCTCAACATGTGTGCCCAGCATGCACCGGNCATTGTGTTCAACCCTTAGCACAGCTTCTCCCCAAAGGAAGACTATTTAGGGAGTAAAAATGCATACCAAAGGTGGCAGTGTGTATTTGCAGTAAGTCTGTTCATAAAGAACTTGCACCCAGCATATATAAAGAAGTCCTCCTGTACACATCTAGATGTGTATAAGAGACAGGGGCTACACAGAGAAACCCTGTCTTGAAAAAGAAAACAAAACAAATAGTTCAGTTTCATTGTATCATCTTAAATGAAGAAATAGTGTTAACCAGAAAGACCAAGATGGTGTGTGGCTCAACATGTGTGCCCAGCATGCACCGGNCATTGTGTTCAACCCTTAGCACAGCTTCTCCCCAAAGGAAGACTATTTAGGGAGTAAAAATGCATACCAAAGGTGGCAGTGTGTATTTGCAGTAAGTCTGTTCATAAAGAACTTGCACCCAGCATATATAAAGAAGTCCTCCTGTAAATCTAAAAAAAAAAAAAAGTGGTTAAGCTGTCTCTTATACACATCTAGATGTGTATAAGAGACAGGACCACTGGCTGCTCATCCAGAGGCCCAGGGTTCAGTTTCCAGCACCCACATAGTGGCTTACACCATCTGTAACTCCAGTTCCAGAGGACCTCACTCCCTTTTCTAGCCTCTGAGAGCACCGGGCATACATGTGGTGTACAGACATAGATGCATACAAAACATCCATATCCATAAAAATAAATATTCTTCAAAAGCGAAAAAACTTGATTCGCAATTCTGAGTGTTGGCAAAAACACAGTGGGGTTACTTTCATGAATGACTATGAACNGGATGTCTAAAACAACAGAACTGTACTTAAACTGTCTCATGGTTCTGGAGGCTAGGAACATGGAATTTGGATTAGTTCTCTTTAGTGGTTGAGGGAGAATCACTCCTTGCCTCTTCTGAGTAGCTGGTGAATGCTGCTGTTCCTTGAGGTATGACTGCATTATGCTGGCCTCAACCTCTGTTTTCACACATTTTTCCCTACGTGTTTTCCAGTGCTGGGGAAGGAACCTAGGTTTACATTGTTCACATGGTCCACATGGTATCTTACTGCTGTGTCATATCCCCAGCTCTTCTGTTTGTGTTTCTGCGACCTAATTTTTTTTTTTAAGTTTTCTTTCTCATTAAGGTTTCTTCTTATCTCCCTGGGACAGATTATTCTTGGAAGTATAATTAATAGGCCAATTTAAAAAATTCCTGATGGCTAATGCCAGATTGCTTCTTAGGAAGGTGGTACATTAGAACTGGTCTAAAAGAAAAAGAAAAGATCCTATTTTTCTAATATGAAAGTCTACATTCACTTAAGCTATAAAGGAACCAGAATTTCAGGGCTNGAACAGTGACTCAGTGAATAAGAGCACTGGCTTCTCTTCCAGAGGACCCAAGTTTGATTCCCAGCACCTAAATGATTGCTCACAACCATATGTAACTCCAGTTCCCAAGGGACTCAGTGCCCTCTGCTGGCCTCAGTGGGTACCAGCCATGCATGTGGTACACAGACATACATACATGCAGGCAAAACACCCATACACATACTTTTTTTAAAATTAGAATTGTCTAGGTGTGGTGACACACACCTTTAATTCCAGCACTTGGGAGGCAGAGGCAGGAAGAACTCTGTGAGTTCAAGTCCAGCCTGGTCTACAGAGTGAGTTCTGAGACAGCCAGGACTACATAGAGAGACCCTGTCTCTAAATAAATAAATGTAAAATTAAAAAAATTAGAATTTAATCAGGAAATACCATGCTGCCAGTGAGGGTAGACCACATCCTGGTACCAAAGGAGGAACTGACTCCTAGGAAAGACTTATCTCACAGTTTGGATATCTTAATTCATAGCTAAATCTCTGTGTCTTATTAAATCTCTAAATCTTATTCCTGGCTTTTGTTTCATCATACAATTTATTCCTGTAAATTGTATACNGGCAGGTAGAGAGAGGCTGGGAGTTTTTCTCTTCCCAGTTCTGGCCCAAACTAAATAAACCACTTTTCTTTTACCAGCTCCTGCTTCCTGAGTTTTTTAGAATGGCTAACAAGGGACCCAAGAGTTCAGTGATGTAAAAGGATGTATTTTATTGCATGTTTATATCATTATTAGTGAACTTCAAATTATTAGCTATGTTTGTTCAACATTAATATCTCTTCTTCTCTGAGTTATCCTTTTATTTATTTTGCCCAATGTTGAATTAAGTTTTTGGCATGGTTCATATCAGTTTGTAAGCCTTTTATATGTTAAGGATGTCCTGGGCTGCAGGTGTGTGTAACTCAGTGGTAGAATGCTTACTTATCATGTATTGGGCCCCAGGTTTGTCCTAAGGTGGGAACGAGAACAATCTGACAATCTGTGGTTATCATATTTATTGCAAATATTATCTCTAATTTTTCCATTGAACTTCAGCAAATGACATACTTGGAAAGTGATAATTTTTTCAATAATGCTAACCACTGTGTGTCAAATATTACCATGTGCTGTGTCTTAAATAAAAGTTTTTGTGTGGATTGGGACTAGAGAGATTGCTCAGTGGTTAAGTCTGCTTCCTGTTCTTCCAGAAGACTGGAGCTCAATTCCCAGCACCTGTCTTGGGTGGCTTACAATGACCTGTTATTGCAGCTCCAGGGGATCCAGTGCCCTCTTCTGGCTTTTGAAAGCATTACACTCACACACACACGCACATGCACACGCACACACACACACACAAACAGATAAATAATTCAAAAAACTTTATATGTGGATTATCACATTTAATCTTGGCCATAGCCTTGGTGGAATACAGTGTTTCCCTCTTGTTGTCCATGAAGAAACATATATTCAAGGTCATATNGCCAGTAGCTACAAACTCATGGTATGGAACCATTGCTTAGAGTACTAACACAGGCCTGCTTTTTTCCTATAAAGAGCCTTAGGCTAGCCAATTTTATTATTGTTTTAATGTTTTGAGTAGGCAATGCAGTCATGGCAAAAGTATCAAAAGAAGTATAGTTCTAGCTCTCGCTGGCCCCTCTCTTCCCTTTCCTACCCTTCACCTCATTCTTTGCTTCCACTCCAGACCCTCATGGTACTTTGTAATGCACCCACACTTTTCATTTGTAGATACAAGTAAACATGATTATATAGCCTGACTTCTCTTCCCCCTTAGGTCACACAAAACAAACACTGTTTCTGGTCACTTGCTTTTGTAAGACTTGGCTGCTGCTGTGGTGTAAAGTCTATTACAGAGAAGATAGCAGAATGATTTAATTATCTTTCATCGTTAAAGAGTTTTTTTACAGGCTGAGATTTCAATTTGTTTCAATGGTAATTTCATATTGAAATGGACTTGAGGCCAAACTATAGCCTTGCCAAGGCTTATATAACTACCAGAAGCTGAGCCTTCAACCGTTGCCATATGCTGTGAGGAACAAAGCCAGAGAACAGTCAGTGCATGTAGGTCTTGAGCAGTGAGTTAGTTCTGGAGCCTTGAGAGCTGTCTCACAAACGATGTTGTGTGTGGTGTAGCATTTGTTTGTTTTCATTGAGCCTTGAAAGCTGTCTCACAAAAGGTGTTGTGTGTGGTGTAGTGTTTGTTTGTTTTGTTTTTCATTGAGCCTTGAGAGCTGTCTCACAAAAGGTGTTGTGTGTAGTGTTTGTTTTGTTTTTCATTCAATGAGTGCTAGTTCTTTATCACTTTTAGTTTTTCCATTTCTTTATCATATATTAATTGCACAGCATAATGAGTTTTATGATGACATTTCCACACANGTATGTAATGTATATTGATTCTGTTACTCTCTGCTATCCACCCATCATCACCCCCAACACACACACATACACACCTTGCTAGTCCTCTTCCGCTTTCCAAACATGTGTGACATACTTCTCTTCTTAGTGCCCCTTGAGGGGGAAGTAAAGGACAAGAGCTGGGAGAAATGGCTTGGAGCCACANTGCCACCAAGTAGGATCTCTAGAGAGGACCTGTGCCCCTCCCAAAGCCACGTACCCTGAACATGCTACTTGTGTCTTGCCTTTCTTCACCCTAGGTACTGGCGGAGGACACTGGGTATGCAAGTCCGCTATGTACACCATGAGGACTATCAGTTTTGTTACTCCTTCCGGGGCAGGTCAGGACACAAACCGTCCATCCTCATGCTCCATGGATTCTCTGCACACAAGGATATGTGGCTCAGCGTGGTCAAGGTACACTTACTTCCAGACTCTTCTGTCTTAAAAGGAGAGGGGTGGGAACACAGTTCAAATTCATCTTTAAATTAATGAAATATATTACTCAAACCTTTTTTTTTTCTTTTTGTGTTATGGGATTGATTGAGTTGAGTAGTATTTTAAAAACTGTGTCTCTGGAATCTTCTGACCATGGAGATATTTTTAGGCAGGGGGAGGGGTGGGGTGTTCCAACACAGCTCCACCTCAGAACTGCCATGATGCTCAAGGTTGGGCTTTTTCCAAAAGTGTTTGTTCTTATACATTCCTTTCCTTTCCCTGCCTGCCCCCAAACTCCTCTTCTTTCTGATATTCATTTTTTTTTCTTTTCCTTAATCATTTAGAGATATGGTCCTGATCTGGCAGCTTTTCAGAATTTTTTCCAAGTTACTTTTTGTACTGTTGACTTGTGTGGCCTCTCACTGTACTTTGGGAGAGTGGCCAGCTGGTGGGAGGATAGGGGTCAGGACTGAGGTTGGCATTTGTCTTGAGAGAGCAGCATCCCAGGTTCCTACTTCAAATGGGACAATATCTGAAAGATNGTAAGTATCAGTAGGAAGAAAAGCGCACATGTCATTGGGTTACTTGTGTTCTTTCCAAATGCCACCATGAGGACAGCCATCTTCAAGCATTAATCCTTTTTGTCCCCACTTCAGTAAACATCTTTGATAACTGATGTTTCTCAAACTCATGGCTAAAGTTGGTGCCAGAGGAAAGGTGATTTGGGAGAATAATCATCTCAAGAATTAGACCCNGATGAAGAAAAAAAGAAAATTGAAACCAGTTTTATGGCTTTGGGGAAAGGCATTGCTCCTTTTGGCTGTGGACCTGGCTAGGGCTCTGGGAACCATCTATTCTAGTTCCAAGACAGCATCCACATGGCTAGAGGAAGTATGGCANGGGAAGGAAAGGAAGTNGTACTAAGCAAACAGTATTAAGAAGTTTAAGATGTTACCTTGGAGGGAAAAGTACTTGCAGTGCAAGCCTGATAAGCTGAGTTTGATCCCTGGAACCCACATAAAAGTGGAAAGAGAGAATTGATACCTAAAACATAGTGGTAAATATTTTAAAAAAATAAGTGCAAGATGTAAGCCTGCTAGCCTGAGTTTTGCATCCTCTCTCCAGTCACCCACTGAGCCTCTTTTCATCTGTGCTTGGGGTCTTGGGGACCTCTCCTCCATATGAGGCTCTGTTGATACTTATNCACATATATCATATAAGACACATGGAGGCTCAGAAACATAATCTCAGTGGCTGTCTGGGTCACTGAGTAGGTGGCAGCTTCTTCCCCAGAGAAATGAGCTGACACGTTTTTCTGGATCACATACTGACTGTCTGGGTCTGGGTCTTCAGTTCCTTCCGAAGAACCTACACTTGGTCTGCGTGGACATGCCTGGTCATGAAGGCACCACTCGCTCGTCCCTGGATGACCTGTCCATAGATGGGCAAGTTAAGAGGATACACCAGGTAAGCAGGAGGCTTTACCCGAACTGCCCAGATTGTATCTTCTCAGCACATGGAGAACAGGCAAGAGTTGCACACTGGCTCATGGCCAGTCTGTAGTATATTCTGTCTCCACGTAATTGCAAACAAAATAGCAGCCTANGGATATCTTTGGTCAGTTGAGGAGGGTCTGAGTTCATTACAGATACTTTTCCTTTAAGCCTATTGTACTTTTTGTTTTATTTTTTGAAATAGAGTGTCATGTAGTGGAAGTTGCCTTGAACTTCTGATCCTCCTGCCTCCACCTCCCAAGGGCAATGATTACAGCAATGTACTACCATTTTATGTGGTGCTGGGAGTCAAGCACAAATCAAGGAATTTGTACATGCTGACCAAGCACTCTCTCCCTGCCAATTTGTACATGAAGAAATGTAATCTGGGCAGTTTCTCAGCCCTTTGAAAAGGCATTTAGAATTCTACAAAACTGTTCCCCTGTGCAGCTCTGTTTTTCTGCTCTGTGTAGTTGGGGGTGGAGTCTTTGCATCTTGTTATATTTTAGTATCCATCTCTGGCTCTCTCCTAAGGTTATGATTAAACCCTTTCTTAACAGAATAGTTTGTAAGTTTCAGGTCTACATTGGTGTTTTTTCTAAATAATGATATTTAGTTGATAATTTCTGCCTCCACCATTAAACTATATATTTTAACGAGGGCTTATTGTCTGGCTCTTTGCTGTATCCTCAATGGCTAACCACAGTTACTTGTACCTAACAAATATCCAAAAATATTTTTCCAATGAGGGATAAATGGTTGATTGGACAGATGTCTAGCCAGATAGGGCTTCAGATGAAGCAGGAGTCGTCAGACTATGGCCCCAGAGCTGTCAACCTACTTTTGTAAGCTAAATTTTATTGGAACACAGCCATGCTTCCTTAGCTTACTTGGGTATGTCTTGCCTCTGGCAGCATTTGTGACACAGTAGCCGAATTGAGTAGTTACAGGAGAGACCAGCTGACCCATAGAGGAAAAAGAAAACATTGATGCCTTGGCCCTTTATAGAACAGTTATGACTTATTAAGGGGATCCTTGTTGTTTGATTTATATTTATGAATGACCCTACAGCCACATGTGCATTATAAAGCAAAGTACACATATGTCACAGGGCTCAACTAGATATTNGGTGTGATAGTCAGTGTCAGACTCAGTAGAGTATTCAGTTTCCTGGGGGGGAGGGGCTCTGCTCTGCAGTTATTGCTGACATCTCAGCTGTAATAATGCCTCNTTTTCATTTCTCTTCCTAGTTTGTAGAATGCCTTAAGCTGAACAAAAAGCCCTTTCACCTTATAGGCACCTCCATGGGTGGCCACGTGGCTGGAGTATACGCTGCTTATTACCCATCTGATGTCTGCAGCCTGTGTCTTGTGTGCCCTGCTGGTGAGTTATGTGAACAGAACAACCTTACAAGTGACTTGAATTTAAAAAAGCATCCNCACAGCCTCTGCTCTGACACCTTTAAAAAATTATCCTTCTAGCCAGGCAGTGGTGGNGCACNCCTTTAATCCCAGCACTTGGGAGGCAGAGCCAGGCGGATCTCTGTGAGTTCCAGGTCAGCCTAGTCTACAGAGTGAGATCCAAGACAGGCACCAAAACTACACAGAGAAACCCTGTCTCGAAAAAACCAAAAAAATACATATAAAAAGTTATCCTTCTAATATAGAGATAGGCAAAGCTTTGTGATAACTCTGACCAGATAACAGTTGTGTGATGAGAACCATAGCCAGACTGACTTAACTGGAGCTAGACCTGCTCCACAGAGAAGGAGGGAGGCAGTGACTGTGTGCACTGTGCTGTGTGGCACTTGTACTTAACTGTGGAACCTGCCCTGCTCCATAGAGAAGGAGGGAGGCAGTGGCCATGTGCATGGTTCTGTGTGGCACTTGTACTTAACTGTGGAACCTGCCCTGTTCCACAGAGAAGGAGGGAGGCAGTGCCCGTGTGCACTGTGCTGTGTGGCACCTGTACTTAACTGTGGAACCTGCCAGTTATGACTGGTCTAGCTAGCAAGCTGGCCACAGAGTATCCTGTCTTTGTCTCTAAGGGTTGAGATTACAGGTGGCTGTTACAGCTTCTGCATGGGTTCTGGGGTTCTGAACTCCCTTCCTCATACTTATGCAGCAAGAGCTTTACCCACTGAGCCATTTACCTGGCCCNAATATGTTGNTTTCTATAGGATGGCCTGTATTAAAGATGCAACTGCCTGTTTGTTTTTAAGACAAGATCTCACGTAGTCAAGGCTGGCTTTAAAGTCATAATCATTCCACGTCTACCTCCTAAATTCTGGGATTACAGACCATGCCTAGCTTTTTTCCTGAAATCTAGTTCTTTGGCTAACTTAAACCAAGAAATGGCTCTGTGTTGGTGGAAATTACTCTTTCCCTACTACATAGTGCTAGCTATCAGAGCCTCTTGTGTCATGAGACAGTAGGCAGTCTCAAAAGGAGTCTCACCTCTCCCCTAATGTTCTTCTGGAGGAAGAGAGTCTATGTGCCGCACTTACAGTCTCTTGTGTCTTATGCATTGGCCACAAAGGGGAGGGCATCCAGATCAAGGGAGGGAGTTGCCAGTCATGCCAGCCTTGTGCTTTCTTTCCATCTTATGCTTCCTTCAATCTCCTTGAAATAATGCAGGCATGAAAACAGCACAAGTGAGGCACTATCTAGTACTTCCCATACTCTGCCATTCTCATCCCCTTGCAGCTTGTTGAAATGCAAATTCTGATTTAAGAAGCTTGGGGACAGCCTTAGTTTCTGCGTATCTTGCTAGTCTGTGGCCATGGTATGTATAATCAGCCCTGAAACATAATGCTGCTGTTTTAATCTGGACTATCTTAGAATTTATTATGTAGCCCATGCTAGCCTTGAACTTGTGATTCTCCTGTCTCCCTGTCTCCGCCTCTTGAGGCATGTATGTACCACCATGCTTAACTCCAACCCTAAAATATCTTAGATGATATGTTTTTTCTGTATTTCTCAGAATACATTTTTTACTTTGAGCAAGGGTGCCAGTACCAATTAAAAAGTGATCTTTTAACCAGGTATGGTGGTGCATACCTTTTATCCCAACACTCAGGAGGCAGAGAGAGGCAGATTTTTGCGTTCGCGGTCAGCTTGGTCTACAGAATGAGTTCCAAAGATGGCTAGAGCTACACAGAGAAACCTTGTCTCGAAAAACCAAAAAAAAAGGGGGGGGGATCTCCTAGTGAAGGAAACCTGACATGTTAACCTGAGTCCTTGGATTTTCATTGAACGTTTCCTGCACATGGGGGCACAATACACCTGATAGGTGTATCATCNGGCTCTTTTGTTTTGCATCCCAGGCTTGCAGTATTCAACTGACAATCAATTTGTACAACGGCTNAAAGAGCTGCAGGACTCAGCTGCCATTCAGAAGATTCCCTTGATCCCATCCACCCCAGAAGAGATGAGTGAGATGCTCCAGCTCTGCTCCTATGTCCGATTCAAGGTGCCCCAGCAGGTACAGTGTATCAGTGCCACACCCTTCCCCTCCATGCAGCCTCCCTCAGCGTATCCTCTTGCATCTACTCTCTGACTCCATTCTGTCTGCTCCATTTATTCAACATGTAGCTTGATATGTCAGATACTATGCTGAACACTATGGTAAATATATAACACAGGAAATTTCCCTGGGCAGATATAGTCCAGTGCAGGAAGCAGACAACTAATGGACAAAAATTTACAAATTGAAATGAATTTTAGAGGTAAAATGAAGATGGTGTAAATATTTAAAATGGAGAGAGAGGGGTAGCTTTGATAAGGTAATTTGAAGGGTCATGTGTAGAGTGGTAAAAACATACACACATTCATGGCAATGGAAGAAAGCAAATGATTGGAGCCTAGAGAGTGAAGGAGAAAGGAGTTGGAAAGGTAGTCAGGGGCTAAATCACTTTCTCAATTAAAAAAAAAAATTAAGACTCTTAGACTTGTACATTTAAAAAANATATTTTGGATGAGCCCAAAGAGCTTTTTTTATCTATGAGGGTTATATTTATTGATATTGAAACTCAAAAAAATTAACAAAGATAAACATTTGCCATAAGAGATGATATTATCTTGTCATATAGGTACCAAACAATAGTATGCTTTTAAGAGAATGTAGGTGAAAGACAATGACATTGAGTGTCATTGAGTATGAGCACAGTGTGACCTCATGGCCTCCTAACAGCTGCTCTGAGAAGATCTTGTATGTCCTTGTATTTATGGGAATGAGTCTGTTTTTTCTAAGTGTAGTGGGAGAGCCACTGAAAGACTGTAGNGGACACAAATAGAAACAGAGGCTACTTAAGATATACTGTGGCTTAGAGGTGATGCTGGTGTGGGCTGGAGTAGCAGCACTAGCTGAGATGTGTTGTGAGGAAGAATAGATACAACTTATGGCAGGTTGGAAGNGGAGGTGAGGAAAGTGAGCGGCCATAGGTGACTTCCAGTTCTTGAGACTGAATGGGTAAAGGTAGCATTTTCTGAGCAAGGAAAGGAGAGAGGGAGAGAGGAAGTTCAGGTTTGGGACATATGCTGAGAGTTCCATTTTGGATATATTAAGTTCAGGTTGCTTTTGAGGCCTCCAAGGGATGTCTCAAGTAGGCAGTTGGACATTTTAGTGATGCAAAGGGAAGTCTGACCTAAACGTAAAGCAGGCGCCATAGACAGAGGAAGATATTGAGGGTCATGTGTCTGAATGAGGTCATTTGAGGAAAAAGTATAGAGAAGAAAGTNCACAGCTGAGGCCTCATGAACCCAGATTATCTCCCTGTGTTGTAGGCAATGAACCCTGCCTTAGGGTGAGGTGAGGTCCTCCTAGGTTGTGAGAATGTATACTACACAGACTTTGTGACCATGACATAGTTAATAAGTACAACACATTTCTGGAGAAGCATCCAAAATCTGTGTCTGTGGTGTACTCTGTCCTTGATATCTTTTTAGTCATAAAGTGGCACTGTCCTCTTCCAGCTATGATATCCTTAGAATACTGTGACCAAAGAATACTCCATGCTTTTAGTTGTCAGGGATAAGAAAACACTGGGAGAAAATATATGTTGATTTNAGAAACCTTTCTTTCCCAAGAGGGTAGGGCCACCTACCATTGAGTCCATTAGGCCATTTGTAGTTGTGTTTGTTCACATGTGTCTTCTGCTGTGTTC
>LZPO01097393.1:4004-14227 GCA_001675575.1 Neotoma lepida | reverse complement strand
TTTTTTTCTGTTGCTATAACAAAATATCTGAGACTGAGTAATTTGAAAGGATTAGAAGTATATAGGTTAATGTTTGGTTGGCTGNGAAGTCCATGTGTAGAGTGCCAGCATCTGCTCAGCATGTAGTGAGGGGCTTTCTGTTGCATTACATGGTTGAGAACAGCATGATAGTGACATTAATCCATTCCTGAGGACAGAGATCTCAATGATCTATTAATCCATTTAGGAGGGCAGAAGGATAAAGTTTCCAATGCATGAACTTATAAGAGACACTGTGGTGGTATTTTATCTATGTCCCCCAATAAAATTTATCTGAGGATCAGAGGAACAAGGTCAGCTGCTAGCCTTGCAATGTTAGCACACGCCCTTAATCCTACCACTTAGCAAGCAGAGTCTATCTGGATCCCTGTGAGTTCCAGGTCACACTAGGAACAGTCAAGCGTGGAGACACACGCCTTTAATTCCAGCATCAACCATAGAATTCTGGAGGTCNATACAGACAGGCAGGAAGTGACAGAGATAGGTGATAGGAGGAAGTGATGTAGCTAGGCTGAAAGAGCCANTGGGAGAACAGAACAGAAAGGGATATAGANGTGGAGGAAGACGGATACTTTCCTTTTTGGAAGCGGCGGTGGCAATCTAAGATGAGGCTGGTAGCTGTTCTTATCTCTGCCTCCGTGTTTTATTTAACAAGACCATTTAGAAAATCCATCTTACAGGACACCTTCAAGCTTGGCAGACCCCAAGGTGAAAATCACCATTGTGAGCTCTGTCTGGGCTGCTGAGAGCAGAAGCAGCAAGTTACACTGAACTTACGAAGACCCAGAGTACACACATGGCCCAGGCAGGGAAAATGGGAGGGAGGGAAGGAGAGAGGAAGCTGGTATGTGTTCACAGTGCTTANAGTGGGTAAACCAATAGAGCCTAGGCCAAGAATGGCCCAAGGTGCACTGCAAAGAGACAGGGACAAGAAGAGAAGGGAGGTCCCCATTGTCCCTCCAGCTGCACCTTTTTGCAANAGCCAAGGGAATAAATGCAGCTTTGTGTATAGCCAGAGAAGCAGGACCTAGGNTCTTGGCNGGTAAGAACTCAATCANAAAAACAAAAGCCTAGCCGGGCAGTGGTGGTGCACATCTTTAATCCCAGCACTTGGTGGGCAGAGGTAGGTGGATCTCTGAGTTTAAGGCCAGCTTGGTCGACAGAGTGAGTTCTAGGACAGCCAAAGCTACACAAAGAAACCCTGTCCCAAACAAAAAAAAAGAAAAAAGAAAAACAAAGACCTTTCTATTTTTGTAAAATAATCCCCCAAAGTAATGCAGAGACAGGCCATACCCATTGTGCTGTGGAGCTAGATGGTCAAGAGAGCCAGAATGCTGGCCTCAGTTAGAAGTATGCTGTGTAGCTCTACCTGGGCTTCCTTCTCCAGCATATAGCCAACTACTTAAATCATTACCCTTAANTCTCAGGAGTCCCGACTCTCCCAAGGCTGGTGTAGAGCTGGGGATGTGCAGGTGGTAGTGGGTGCTTCCTAGCATGCACAAGGCCCTGNATTCAATCCCCAACCTGGAATAAAACTGGATGTGGTGGTACGGCCAGAGTAAAGGCCTTCCTTCTGCTCTATCATGCCCTGCCTGACTCTAGCTTACCATAATCTCTCACTCTCATGCTCTTTNCCTTTCTGTAAAGATTCCTCTACTCCCTCAGCTGTATCAGAACTCAGGAATGGTGTCTTCCCTTTCNTTGCTCTTATTTGCCCTCTCAGCTCCTATCTATGGAGCCCCTGTTCACATCATGCTATATTCATCTCTTGATAGTTCTGGCTCCCCCTCCAGCTTAACCTCCTTGCAGACAGGAACTCTGTCTTTTCCACCTGGGTATCATTGGCAGTGTTGCACTTCTAGTACCATGTTTCAGAGTCAAACAGGAGGCATGCTGATGGCTTCCATTTACCCCATCTTCCTGATCCTTGCCAGGCCTCAGTGGTAGAAATTGTCCACAACAATACAGTGGAGCATCTAAATCTTTGTGTACTATTTTTTTCCTTCTCTTCCTCTGCAGGTGCTTGATGTGTCTGGGGCAGATATATTGGCCAAGTCCATTGCTAACTGCCAGGTAGAGCTTCTGGAAAATTGTGGCCACTCAGTGGTAATGGAGAGACCCAGGAAGACAGCCAAGCTCATTATCGATTTTTTAGCTTCTGTGCATAACACAGACAACAACAAGAAGCTGAACTGAGGCCCTTGCCATAGCCTGCATTGTTCACACAGCATCTACTCCCATCCCCAAAACTTGATACAGTCACCACTCTCAGGGATCCTGCCCCAAATGCCATTGGAGCACCAATGTCCCTGAGGAAGCCAGTCTCCTATCCTAGTATTCTTGGTTCCACAGAGCATCAGGGGCCACAAGGAAATCTCCAAGATCTTTTTTTCAAAATAGAAACCTAAATGGAAACTAAAAAAAAAAAAACAAAAAACAAAAAAAACAAAAAAACCCAGCCATTAAGCCTACTAGAAGTCTTGAAGTTCATGTCACTAACAAGCTAATGCTAAGCAGCCACCTTGGACCATGATCAAGGACATTTTCTTTAAGACATTCCTTAGACATTAAACTTGAGCTATTTTTTGTTGCTTCAGATATATCCTTTGCATGGTCAGTGGCTTCTTCTATAGGAGCTTTAGTTATTTATTGAACTCTTGTTTAGATCTAATTCAAGTTTTGCATAGAGGCCCATGTGTGAATGCAGCCCATTAGCCACAAGACCAGGAAAGAAACAGTAAACTGTGGAAGAGATTTCTGCCCCTAGGCCTGATGGACAGACCTGGAATCTCAGCCGCTTGGGAGGCTGAGGCAGGAGGATCCAAGTTCAAGACTTGCCTGAGGTACAGCGTGAGTTCAAGGCCAGCCTGAGCTACTCACTGAGACAAAAAAAAGAAAAGAAAANAAAATGTTTCTACATTNTTTACATGTAGAAACATACNTGGAGGGGGTGTTTTTCGGCCTCAGCCAGCCCTCAGAACTGCCGAAGCAGCAGAACACAAACTGATTGGTTTGGGTACCTACAAATCAGATATGTCATGAGTGACTAGAACGAAGAAAATCTGACTTGGTGGGTTTCCTAGAAATAATTTATAATTTTTAAAAATAGGACTAATAAAGCAATAATGTTCTAGACTTCTATCTAATCAGACTGGAGTTCCACACCAAGCAACTCATGGGCATCTTTTCTATTCTGCTGTTCTACTGATAACCCTTGGATGTAAAATACTAGTTTGTTAATGAATTCTGTGAATTCTGTGAACAATAATGTGATTGAAAAAAATAAGTCCAAACAGCTGTAAAAGTGACTGCAATGATGTGAAATAAATTTAATAAGTCTAGGCTGACAACACACAGGTGCTTTCTATTTTTGAGCCCCCAATGGAATGCAATATTAATAGATTTTCTATTCACTTAAAAATGTGTTTATTTATGGGGATATGTGAAGAGGCCAGAGGTTGACGGTTGATGGCAGTTAGTCCTCCACCTCNTTTTTAAGACAGGNTCTCTCAGTGAACCTGGAGCTGGCACAGCCCCAGGCATCCTTCTCTCATCACCTGCCCAGCACTAGGATTGCAGGCATATGTTGCTGTGCCCAGTTTTTTACATGGGTGCTAGGGGTCCAAACTCGGGTTCTCAGGCTTGCATGGTAATCCCTTTACCAACTGAGCCATCTCTCTGGACCCTAAAATGTATTTCTATTATTTTATATTTACTTTAATTATGTGGATGTATCTGTGTCTATGTGGGAGTACAGGTAAGTGCAGGTGCTTGTGGAAGCCAGCAGCCACAGGTGCCCTGGAGCTACAGTTACAGGACATTGTGCCCTGCCTGTCATGGATACTGGGATTCAAACTTGGGTCATCTGCAAGAGCAATGTGTGCTGGTAACTGCTGAGCCATTACTTCACCCTCAGTGTGTTTTTTAAAGTAACTGAAATCATTGCTCAAAAGCAGAAGTCATCAATTTGTTCCTTTTTTCTCTTCCTTTTTTCCCCAAGACAGGGTTTCTTTATATAACAGTCCTGGCTGTCCTGGAACTCACTCTGTAGACCAGGCTGTCCTGGAACTCACAGAGCTCCGCCTGCCTCTGCCTCCCAGGCGCTGGGATTAAAAGCATGTGGCACGAATACACAGCAATTTGTTCCTTTTCCTTCACTTCTGTTGTTCATAGCTTAACTGGGAATCCATGGGGGTGGTTTGAATATTGTAATTAATCAGAGAAGCATGGAGTACAGTTCTTGAAAAGATATGAAAATGACATCAAGCTTGTGAGATGTAGCCAATGCACACTGATCAGGAAAATGTATAGGTATAAATGTATACATTAGAAAAGAAAGGCTAAGCCAATCATTGGTAGTNCACGTCTTTAATCCTAGCACTTGGGAGGCAGAGACAGTGAATTTGAGGCCAGCCTGGTCTACAGAGCTAGCTCCAGGACAGCCAGGGCTACACAAAGAAACCCTGTCTTGAAAAACAAAAAAGAAAAAAAGAAAAAGAAAAAGAAAAGACTGAAAAACAATAAATTAAGCTTCCACCTCCCAAAGCTTGGGGAAAAAAAATAGTAAGTAAAGTAGTTAAATAAGGGAGTAATCTAACTGAAAATAAAAACAGAANCTATTCTGTTTCTCAAAGAAAGTAGATAGTAGATGATTTGACTTTTTCCCATGAGTGCTGAGCTTCCTGTGAGAAGGGTGACTCTGCACCTGGGTGATGAGAAATGGTTTTCTCTGAAACACTAAAGAGGCCCTGGACCTGGGGATCCGTCTCAGAATAGCAGCCTTCTGGACACAGGATTTCTTACTGGCAAGGATTAGAAGTGTCTGTGAGCCAGATGTTCTGGTGTATACTCATAATCCTAGAACTTGGAAAGAGGAGGCAGGAAGATCATGAAGCCATAGTAAGACTGTTTCAAAGCACAATGGGAGTGGGATCCGCATTGTCATTCAGGCAGGGTATGTGCTGTCCACCTCAACCTGGAAGAACAGTAGACAGGTTCTGCAGTGGACATGGCCCCTACTTTTTCCACTGTCAACAGAAAACCTTGATAGAAGTCATGAACCAAGAAAAGGGAGTTGTTTTTTTATAAACATAAAGTAGGTTTTCTAGGTTCTCTGATGGCCCAGCCAAAGTCCCTTGTACCCTATGTCTTGCTCCCATAATTTTAAGAAGCCTGCTAGTTACTATCAGCTAGCTGCCTCCACACCACCCTGTGAGCTCTGTGCCTTTGCTGAATCTTTAAAAGAAGAAAGGAATCATTCATCACAGCCCTTCCTGAGGACTGCCAGGAACTTGTGGTATAAAATGGAAAGCCCCGGGAGACTCAATCCCTCTTCTTAGAGTTGGGGCCATCAGAGTTGTTGCAGATTGAGCTTCCTGGGAAAATACTGGAGAAACTGAGGGACAAGCAGTGATCAGAACTTGTTGCCATCAGTCTGGGCTTCTCCAGGATGGGGGTGACAAGAGGAATGACATTGGTACCAGGTGACATATGCCAGGTTGATGATGCTGTCTGTTCAAATCTGTGTCTTCTACTTGAGTTCCTGTGAGGCCCCTGTATCCCAGGGAGTCATACCTGCTGCTCTGTCCTGGGGAAGTTCCCAGAAAACACTGGGGGATTGGAATACCTGCAGGTGGGGCTGCAGGACTAAGGTTACTATATTTGTCCAATCCCTTTTTCTATATCCTCTCTATGCCTTTCCTGGTATGAGCCACAGACAAGCAGTCACCTCCTAGTCACTGGAACATGGCTCTGCTAAGCTTTCCTCTATCTCTCCCAGTGTCACCCTGAAGCCACAGACTAGACTTCCTGGTCAGCTGACAGGGAGTTAAAAAGTAGAAGACATTTTGAAGCAAAAGGAATGAACAGAGANGGGGCAATGGAGATAACCTCAAATTAGCTGCCAAAATTGGAGCAGAGTGGGATGGAGCAGCACTCGGATTCCTGATCAAGATCCCTGCTGCCCCAGGACTTTGTGGTTTAGTATCATCCATGTTCTCTAGGCTGGTAACAACCAGGGTGTGGGCCTGGCAGTTCCTCTGCCTGTGGTGGGAACAAGGGTCTTTAGTCACCATCACTGATCTGAGAAAGGTAGAGGCAAAAGGCAGCTGAGCTGTTCTTACTCTGAGTCCGGTGGGGACNATTTCTTTCTGAGTTTTTGGATCTTTGGTTCCTAAAGCTCTAATGGGAACCTTGGGCCATGGAGATCCCTCCATCAGGTGATGGGAATGAAGGATTCTGACAATCCTAGTGACCCAAGGCCAAAGCTAGCTGGGGTGTATGACTTTCATTGATTGTAATACAACTCTTGGAAGGTGACTGCCGAGACTAATGCAAGCCTACTTCCATAATTCCTCACCAAGGCTATCAGATCTGAATGTCCCTCAAATCCAGAACTATCCCCATGTAAAAGGACCATGCACCATATCTCATATAATATCCCAACTCCATGCATGATCCAATCGATGCATCCATGTTTCTGCTATCAGTGTAAATTGGATGAGATCTGAAACAAGCTTTCCCTTCACGTTAGTACTGGGTGAGAAGACTGTGCTTCTGTTTTGCTTTTTTGTTTGTTTGTCTGTTTCTTAATTTCAGAGTCACAGATAAAGAATGGGGAGCCTGCTCTTCAGGTTCCAGCTCTTTTGTTGGGGAGTAGGTGGCACATTGAGGAACAGAATTTTCCAGCATGGGGAAGAAACAGCCTGCACATGGATGTGTGCCACAGTACCCACTTCCTGACCATAAGTAGTTTGTCCTAATATTTTTCAGGAATATTTTTTTCATTTATTTATTTTATGTGCATTGGTGTTATGCCTGCATGTATGTGTGAGGGTGTCAGATCTTGGAGTTACAGACATGTGGTAGCATGGGGGTGCTGAGAATTGAATCCAGGTCCTCTGGCTAAGGAGCCAATGCTCTTAACCACTGAGCCATCTCTCCAGCCCTGTCCTAATATTTAATTATTGATATTAATGATACCNGTCACTTTTATTTTTCCCAATGCTAAGAAGAAAGGTGCCTATGCCTCCTGCATGGTCCCACACTCCCCCATCAATTTTTTGGGATGTCTGTGTATGTGCATGCACATATACATACCTATAATCAGAGAGGATCTGCAGGTAGTTTGGTAAGCTTTTTAAAAAACAAAAACAAAAACAAAAAGCATAAATGGAGTTATGCTGGGAATTATTGTTGCCCCTACCCGCCTGCCTCTCTTACCTCTATACTTTGGGACTCTTCTAGATCAACCCACAGAGTCCCAGGTTCTGTAAGGGGAATGCTGAGTTCTCCAGAGAAAGTGTAGAATGCCTAGGTACCCTTCAGAATGGATTTTGAAACTTTAAGAAATTATCTAGTCAGGTACAGCAGAAAAATCCATGATTTAGCTACTTCAGAGGATGACAAATTGGAGGCCAGCCTTGACAACTTAGTAATATCCTATCTCAGAATAGAATTAAAAGAGCTAAGGATGGAGCTCAATGGCAGAACACTTGTCCTATGAGGCTCTGGAAGAGAGGAAGAGGATTGGGGATAGGGGTGAGGAGTGAGAGGAATGTTAGCATTCAGGCATCTGCACTGGCCTGCCCTTGGGGATCTGGCTGGATACATCATCAGCTACAGACACTCCCTGTGCGCCTGCACTTGCTAGTACTCAGGCATCTGCACTGGCCTGCTCAGGATCCTGACAGAATTGTCATCATCAGCTATGCTGCTACATAGAGCTCTCCCTATGCACATGCACTATGTCNCCTTATAATAGGCAAGCCCCTCCCATTTTCTGCACTTTCTCTCCTCAGCTCTCAACCNCAAAGGCTGCCTCTGTGCCCCATTCCCTTCTCCCTCAATAAACCTCCCATGTGAGTACTGTTGTATGGTGTGACTCTCTCTCCCACCACTAAATTATAACATTGATGCATGATACTCAGCAGGCTCTCCTGGCAGTTTCTCCTGCCCTGAGTCTGAAGCACACCAGAACCCTGGAACCAGTCCACCTGCCACAGCCTCACTTTTCCAACTGGCCAATCACTGCCTTCCCCCCCCCCATCCAACACCAACAATGATTACTAAGTTCCCCTTCTCCCAGTCAGTGTAAACACTTCCCTGGACCCATGGGAGTAACCTTTAAGCACCGGGCACCCNTCTGGTGTACTGGGAGGTGGGGTAACACCCAACCACAGCCTTCAAGGCTACAGTTGACCTCCTTCACTGTCAATCACCCCTGGCCATTTCCCACAAGTGAGACTGTCTCTCAAGCATAGTTTCTCACCTTTGTGGCCCTGCCAGCAAGCTCTGGTACCAGGCAACCACGTGTCTCTCCAGCTTAGAGCCTGCAGCCCCTGTCCTTTCGTGATGATGTACAAAACAGCCTGTGCCTCATTCAGCCCTTTGCCCATTCTTAGCATGATGACACACTGGGCAGCTGGTGCCTCCTTAATCCAATCCTCCATGAATTCTTGGGATGCTGGGAATTCCAGGCCTTTGGATCTTATTTTTCTGCCTCACTCATGGGAACTGTGCCTAGCACCATAAGTCCAAGGTCTCCCCTGGGATGTCTTTTGGAAAACCTCAGACCTCTACACTTAGCACCCAACTTGAGGGCTTCCAAACTTATCTGATTTTGCAGTCAGATCTGGTCCCAATACTCCTTAGATATCTGGCACAGCCATATCTGGTGAAAATGGCAAAAGTCATAAGGCCAGCACAGCCATTTGACAAAGATCAAGCAAAGCTGAGCGACATGATGGCCACCATGCCAACTTTGGTTTTCATCTCCACTTGTTGCATACTTGGGAGACTTTTAATATTTGCACACAATTTGGGGATATTGGATTGATGGGAAATTTCTTATGAATTATTTATGCCTTCTCCCAGGAATACTGCTTCTAAGCTTCCTCAGGAAAGTCCTGAACATATTACCTCTCCTGCTTTTAGAGGGATGTCCTTATCTACTTGAAGGTCTTCTTTACACCTTGGAGGTTGTGACACACATAAAGAAGCCAGAGGTCTCTTTATGAGGCTAGGAGACATTCTGAAACATCTGTCCCTGTACTTATGCAGGAACAAAATATTCAAAACAAAGTAAACTCAAAAAGGTCAACAAGATTCATTGGGCTAGAGGAGTTGGCTACAGCTCAGATCGTAAGCCTCTTCCCACTATTCACTCAGGCAGTTACNTGTCATATACAGCAACAAAGTTAGATTAGCTGACGTTACCTCTGCTTTACACAGGGACTTACANTGATGAACAAGGAATGGGGTGGAAAGATGATAAAAGAATGCGGTGTCAGGACCTTTCTTTCTTAGAAAAGTTAGCACATGCAGAGCCACTGTGGTGTCATATGACCAAGGAGCAACAGAATGCCAGGATTAGACATATAGACAAATTCTATAAAGACATAAAATACAAACATTGTATTATGCCAGATTTGAATAGTAACTTCAGCAGCTTTGGCCTGAGGATTTTTCTTGGGCACTCTGACCATTAAGCATTAATAATACACTGCTTGGAACATGGCAGTATGACTGAGCTGGCTTGAAGATTTTGTTTTGGTCTAATTCCTTATAGCAACAAAAGCTACTAGGCTGAAAACAGGCTGTCACATGCTTCTAGATTCTTAAAAATTGGGTTATAGGGTTAATGAGTAAAAATGATAACTGTTTATTAATGATGTCAAAATGTGAAGGAAAATNTTTGGAAATGATAACTCTGTTCTGTCAGTTTGTTAATGATGACTAAAAGATGAGCAAGAGGAAGTGAAACACATATCCAAAAACAAAAATGATANGATCTGTGTATTGGAACAATATGAATGTATCCCTGTTTACTAAATTCTGTATAAATAAAGAAGCACTCTGGCTGCTAGTCAGTCAGGCTGCAAGATGCTCCTGACCACCATGGNCTGGCTCACTTCCTTCCCTTGCCAAGTCTTTACATCCTCTGCTGGGACCTGCTCACCACTGGGGATGGCTCCNNGCAGATATCAATCCAAATGGTTGCTTACCAGCACCTTATATCCTGATATTTTATAGGACCTTTGCCACTTCTGCCAGTGATCAGATAGATGGAAGGGTGTTAGTATTTTGCAGTGCTGTGGTTACCATGCAAGAAAAGGTCACGAGGCACGACAAAACCCAGTATCAGAGCTTTATTAGAAAGTGGGGGAGGGGGGACAGGAGAGAGG
>LZPO01097392.1:7425-21906 GCA_001675575.1 Neotoma lepida | reverse complement strand
GTGCCTTTCCTGGAACTCACTTGGTAGCCCAGGCTGGCCTCGAACTCACAGAGATCCGCCTGCCTCTGCCTCCCGAGTGCTGGGATTAAAGGCGTGCACCACCACTGCCCGGCTAATATTTTTTAGACAATTAAGTAGCACTAGGTTTTATTTGTTGTGGGGAAGTAATAGACTAAGGAAATTTAATTTACATTAATGCCTCATTAATATCTAATATTTAACTTATGTTTAATAATTAATATTGATAATTAATATCAAAATCAAAGGATAATTTGATGAAATTAAAATAATTTAATTTATTATGTTTGATAAAAGTCACTTTTGACACATGGTGACTGGAGCTCTTTGGATTGGAGCTTCTTGTCGAAAGTGTCTGGGTAGGAGCCCATAGAAGGTCTCGTTTGCATTTCCATGGAAAGACAGTTCCATGGATGGAAGTGAGAAAAAGCCTTTGAGTAGATCCTATGCCAGCTAATGGTCACATACAGTTGAGAAGTGTTCTTCTGTTTCTTGGCCCTCTGGGGGTGGAATGTGTTAGCTTTCTCCCACAATAGTAAAGTATCTNAGACTATCAACTTCAAAAGGGAAAGGGGATATTTTGGCTGGCCATTTTGGTTCACAGTCATCCAAGCTCATTGCTTTCACACCNGTGGCAAGGCAGTGATTCATGATGAAGATGTGTGGNGAGCAAACCACTCACCTGATGGTGAAGAGAAGGAGGGAGGATGAGGGTCTCAAGTTCCCTTCAAGGGCCTCTCAGGAGGCTCCACTTCCTACAGGTCCCACTGCCTCCCAATAGCTGCATTCTGGAGACCACACACGAGCTTTTGCGAGACTTGAGATTGAAGCTGTTGCTGGGAGGAGTGGTCTCAGACCCCCAGTGTGAAATGGGCTTCCCAGTGGCTCTCAGGTATGGGCACTTGGCATCTTAGAGAGCAGCTGTCTCTAGGAGACAGGAAGGCAGCTGTCAGTTCTAGTCTACTCAGATGTGTGGCTGATCTGATCCCCAAACATCTAATTCTCTGCCCTTACGGCAATCCACTCAACTCCCTTAACTTTCTCACCCCTTTATTGAAGCTGAGTTAACAGTCTGGCCCTAAAAACTCCAGGCCGCAACCTCTCAAACCTTCATGACCACATCAGTTGATTTTCTACATGACTGTCTTGCCTCTGACGTCTACATCTTCAGACACAGGCCATATTGAACATACACATCACACCCCAATTACAACATACTAGACTGAACAGTGAACCATTAATCAGAGAGCTAAAGATGGCAAAGAATTTGGGGCTTTCTGAGTATGCTTCCAATTTCCTACAGGTGAACAANCCACACAATACAGTACTTAGGAGCCTAACACTATTCTCCGCAGGAGATTAAGAAACATTTGAGGAACTATGCCAACATTACTCTCCCATACCTGGCTTCTCATACCAAAGGATAAAGGCCAAGGTTGTCCCTCTCCTGTTTATTGTTCACTTTTCTTGGGCAAATCACAGACTTTCCTTTGGCCTAAGAAACTTACTGCAATATCATCACCCGGTCTCACCTCCCCATCACCTGGGTATGAGATACTGTTGATGGAAACCCTGTCTCTTATACACATCTAGATGTGTATAAGAGACAGGTCTGATTGTCGGTGAATGCAAAGATTGTGTCTCACCCACCTGGCCCTTTTACTGTAGGATTAATGTGTGGAATTGAGGAGGGAGATCCTATGACANTGATCAGATTTACCAGAAACCCCATAATTCATTTCTCCCTGGGGACCTTTAGTTGGTAGACATTCTGTTGTCCTGGTGTTTAATTCCCCGTTGGTTATAAAGGTGGGGAATTAAATGGATTCTAAGTGACATCGCAAAACCTCTGCTGTCCTCATCCAAGCTTCTTATGGGCAGTGAATGGTTGGGTTCAGCATCACAGTGCCAGTCTCCTCCTCTGCCAGTTCCTTTCCGTGGGCATGTGTTTACATTCTGAAGAGCTTTCCCAATGTCTCTGCCAGACTTTCTTCACAAATGTCTTGTCCACTTTGGAATAGCCATGTGAGATGTGTCAGGGACACCAATTNAATATATAAAAANTCACCCTTTGGGTAGAAATGCCTCAAGTGTACGATATTATGATGTGCCATGGCACAGGCTTTGGAAACTGATAATGGCACCTCTCTGGGACTCTAGTTACATGAGGAACAGGGTAATGTCTGTTCTGGAAGATGTGCAGCACCAGCTGAGAGCATCAATTCCTAGGCAGTGACAAGATGCACTGCCTAGTCAGCTTTCCCTAGACTTCCTCACACTCATCTTTGCCCAGATGTTCCGTGTGTCCACCCACACACACTTCCTTCCAGTGCCCTCATACACCCAGCAACTTCCCACTTTCCATCTTCTCTTATGTTNTTTCATCTCCATCAAACCCATTCACCAGCTTGAATTATAAATCTTAGCCTCTGATATAAGATGTTTTCTACTGTAAACACCCAATTCAAGTTGCTCTTCCTTGTCCACACAGCAAACATTGATTATTTAGAAGCCAACAATTTGCTTGCTAGGTTGTAGCATGCTGGTCCGAAACTCATTATGTAGGTCAGGCTGATCTTGAATTCAGAAATTCAACTGCCTCTGCCTCTCAAGTTCAAGGATGAAAGCATGGGTCACTGTGCCCAGATACGGTTTACTTTATATCCACCTATTTGACTGTAAGTTACATACAATCTTGGACATTTCTTTTTTTTTAATCGAAGATACGAGATGTCTCATCAGATAACTAGTGAATGTGTATAGTAAATCTTTCATTCTTGTAATATTCTACTCCTGGTTAAATATATACGTATTGTCTAGGGTAATATTAACTTCGCATTCATTCCTAAAGAATCACTGTTGCTGTGGCCGTGTTTCTTACTCATATTGTAGACCAGAGGAAGAGTGGGAGAACCACCCTACAGAGAAGCACCAAGGCTAGACTGGAGCCACGTGTCTGGAATGTTGGGGCAAACTGACAAGGGCAATTCTGGGTAGACCACACGTTGCACAGCTAATGAGAAGCAGAGGCAGAGGAATCTGAATCTACTTATCAAGGTTGAGATGAGAGTAGGTAAGTTGTAAAAGAAGAAGCCCAGTGAGCCCACTGCCTGTTTTCTGTGGTTTAGAGTGTGTGGATATAGCTCTCAGGTCAGAATACACAAACGAGTGTAGCTCTAATCCAGAAGTTCTCAACATGTGGGTCACAGCCCCCCTGGGGGTCACATGTCCGATATCCTGCATATTAGATATTTACATGAGGATTCATAACAGTAGCACAATTACAGTTATGAAATAGCAATGAAATAATGTTATGGCTGGGGGTCACCACAACATGAGGAACTGTATTAACTGGTTGCAGCGTTAGGAAGGTTGAGAACCACGGGGGGCTCTGAGAGTCTCAGGGTGACAGATGAGTTTGAATATGACTCAGCTGGAGAGTGTTCCAAGAACCTCCCTTCTGAGATCAGTCCTGGGCCTGGGGGTGTTTAAGCAGCAATGTTCAGAAGGACCCTAACTGATTGATGTGCTGGTATAGGTGAGAGTATCCTCACCTGGGGAGAAGTGAGAAAACCCAACTGCATATCTTCCTTGTTCAGCAGAGGACTCTTGTGTTAAAGAAAAGACAGTCTTGGAGATGGATTTTTCTTTGGGCCTCCAGCTCACAAAAAACAACATGGAGATTTATTATTAGTTATGAAAGCTTAGCCTATATCTTAGACTTGTCCCACTAGCTCTTATAACCCATTTGTATTAATCTACATTTTGCCTAGTGACTTTTTACCTCTCTTCCATCTTGCACCTCCTGTTTCNTCTTCACGTCATCCAGCATCTCTTCCCTTTCTTTTCCTCCAAGACCTCTCTGTCCCCAGAAGTCCTGCCTGACCTCTTCTTGCCTAGCTATTGGCCATTCAGCTCTCTATTAAACCAATCACAGTGACACATCTTCACACAGTGTAAAGGAATATTCCACAACACGGTCTGGGCTAGGGGTTAATTCTGTGGTAGAGCCATTGTCTTGCATACAAGAGACTCTAGTTTTGATCTCCAGCACTAATAATAATGATTATGTAATAATGATAATGTAATAAAATAAAACAACTAGTCTTTGTATAAATGCTTCTATTGTAAAAACATGTGCAAAAAATTGTGAAATCAACTTAGTGGTTTAACCTTCTGCTGTGACTAACACAGCAAAGCAACAAACACAGGTTATTCAGTTTTTCCGCTTTGGGAAAAAGAAAACACAATCTATCCAACCCATAATTTGAACACATGATCCCTAGTTTGTTTCTGCCCCAGAAGAGTGGTCTGGTTGAGATGCTGTTGGCCATCAGAGAGTGCTGCCGTCTGGTCCCTGCTGTGGGGAACAACTGTCTTAATTACTGCCGCTGAATCATCTCACTGGGGAAAAAGGAAAAGAAAATCCAGTGATTCCAATTAGCTGCAGCATGGCTCTTTGAGGAAGCCACAAATTTGGGACACAAGCATTGGCTAGCTCTGCCACTTGGGTAGCACTGACAGTTTGTGTCATTGATTCCAGCCACTTCCCTTTGCTGTCTGTCTGGAGTGGAATGGAAGACATGTTCTCCTTGACTTCTCAAGGTAAATATCACAGAGAAAAAGTAGACACTGGGAGTGGGGAATCTGGAATCAAGGCACCACCACCTACTGTTGTCTGTGTGGACAAGCAAGCATCTAGAACAGCAGTTCTCAGCCTGTGGGGTGAGATCCCTTTGGGAGTCTAATGACTCTTTCAAGGGTTCACCTAAGATCATCAAAAACACAGGGATTTACAGAACAGTAGCAAAATTACAGTTATGAAGTAGCAATGAGAATAATTATATGGTTGGGGTCACTACAACTTGAGGAACTGTATTATTAAAGAGTCACAGCATTAGGAAGGTTGAGACCCACTGCTGTAGAAAGAGGTACTTCCTTTTTTCAGTAGTAGTTTACTGTACACGTACACACACACACACACACACACACACACACTGCCTTTTTTCAGGTCTTTGCCTTCCCCCAGTGACACTCAGACTGGCTGCTTAACTCTACGTTTTTCAGGGGTTATGGCACTCAGTTCTAATAGTAAACTCTGTTGATGATTTATTTGTACAGTTCCTATTAGGCAAACATCTAAAGTAGTCACCACCAAAACACAAATTGTCAATGCAGTTCCATTTCACATTCTATTTGAAGGGATTTTTGAATTTATACTTTTCCTTGCAAAATAACCAAATGTTGAACACCTAGATACTTTGTTTCCAAAGGATGCTCTTTTGCCTCCTCCATGGCTCTGCATGGACTTCCAAGTGAATTTCTGATCCTATTCAGATGAGTCTCCTGATTGATTTTCTTCTCCATTTCTCCCAGGAACCAGGCAATCACCCACTCCGAAGATTTATTCATCTGTCTAGATCACTTCAAGGTTTGGAAATCACTTCATGAAAGCAAGTTGAACTCAATAGTTACTACCATGCCATGTGGTGGAACATCTATCTACAAGCATATATTCTCTTCAGTTCAGGAATAGACTTCTGGACATGATCTGTAAGGCTCACTAAGCAACATTTTTATCCAAAATAATCTATGGCAACTAAATTATGGTACTACATTGGACAATAGCAATAGAAAATCTATAGGGCTTGCTGTTGAAAAGTCCATTAATCTATGAGTTTTTCCTTAGGAACAAGATAAGATGCTTGATTTATCCCTCAGGAGCAACAAGAATTTTTAATAGGCAGGGACNTACTAGTTATGTTGGAATGCATTTCTCTTAGACATGGATTAAATCTACTGGAGATCTAAGGCTGGGGATATTGTGCCTTTGAAAGAGTGCTTGCCTAGCATGCATGACGCCCTGTGTTTGAGCCCCAGAACCACACAGACATGGACATGGTGGCTGGCAACTGCTCATCACTCACCAATGAAGAAGAGAGGGTCAGAAACTGAGTTCAAGGTCAGCCTGGGATTCCTGAGTTCCTGCCTCAAGACCAACCAACAAGTTTATTGAAGGTTTAAAAAGGAAAGGAAACAGCATGACTCTGCTTCCTTTGTTGGGTAACACTGGCCAGGAACCATAACATGCCAGGCAAAGGTCAGAGGTTCCTCATAGGTGTCTCCTTCCCCACCTTCCTACAGCCTCGCCTCCAGACCCACAGGTGGGATCGTCCTTAGGAAGGGAAACGCACGTCTTTGCTTCTCTCCCTTCATTGTGAGGGCTGGGAGACAAAGNTGGACCTGCTTGACTTGAGCTCCATAGAGGCCGTGGCTTATTTTGGAGACAAGTTAAGCTATGCACATTTTTCAGTCTCTGTTTTATTACTTGGTTAAAAATTTAGAATAATAATACCTCCATGAAAGTGTTGAGTAGGAATGAATAGGTACCTGCCTATTGTAAATTAGGTCTCTGAGAAATTGGAATGTCTACATCTAATTTTTAGAGTGTATATTTAGCTTTTAGAAATCAGTGCTTATTCCATGCACCTGCCCTTAGGGCATGTACATTAAATAAATATGTTAATGGTTGGGGAGGGGAGACGAAGGGTTTTGAAAAATGGTCCTCTTTCTCCTTCTCCCAGCCACCTAAGTTCCTAACTCAGAGACACTTCCAGGATTTAAACATTGTTAGCATGGGGTCAGGTGGAATGAAGGGAGGGTTCATTAGTTAGTCTAATTTTTTAGAAACTATGTTTTGTAAATAAAGCCTAGGTCCACTAAAATAGGANAAATATGCATAATTTACAGTTTTTGCTGAAAGCTGTGAAGAAAAGTGTGCAATATTTCAGAACTTGTCCCTTCACAGGGGTGAGGCCTCAACNATGCTGTAGAGAGCATTGAGAGTGCTGGGTAAAGGTGGCCTCCANTCCCCCATATCATCTGTATCAATAGACACTTCCATAAGCACNGTTGACTTATGTATCTATCACTTNTATTTGATTAGTTTTTCCCTTCAAAATAATCTACTTCTTTNTGGGTATCTTTTCTATCTGCTGCTTTGAGAATACAGGATGATGAAAGAAAAACCACTCACAGAAGATTAAAAACATCATTTATTATGAAATTTAATTTTCCACAATTAACACAATTCAGAATAAAGGTAGTGCCATGAGTTGTTTTGTTGATGTTTGCCAAGGCTGGGGCTGGAGACAGCTGAGAGGGCCTCAACACGAGCTCTGAGAGGATGTGGGCTAAGGGATTCCGTGTTTAGACAGATGGCTTCACACGGTGAGTCCAGCCAGAGAAAGCAAGAGTCTGCCTGAAGCAGTGGGTCATGGGGAAGCAAGTGGAGACTTTGGCACCAAGTGTGTGAGGTCATTGGGAGAGCCGAGGCAAAAGACAGAATTCTCAGTCATCTTCGACCACAGAGTCACTAGGAAGGAAGAGTCGTTCCAGTCATCAGTTGGCTTATTTTTCTTTAAAGACAAGTATTCATGAGAATGAAGTCATGTTAAGAAGGTGTCAAAATGTGAAGCAGTTGTGACAGATGAGTGGGCAGAAGTGGTGAGGGGTGTTTATCCACGCACTTCCTCCCTATCTCCTGACCACGATGCGTTCTTAGTCTAGACCTGGTTTACTGACGAGGCTGTGTTCGGCGTGTCAAAGAATGTGGTGATGGCTCACTGGTGCCTGGCATAGGATCAGAAGGAGAAACAGCAGTGTTAGTGCTCCCTGGTGTAGNATTAACTTCTCCAGACCCCACTTTCTTCATCCTCAAAACAATGCTAGCCAGAGTTATGTGAGTTATTCTGAGCCTCAGGTGTAACCAATGAGAGTATTGTTTCAGGGTTACCGTGGGTACAGCAAGTTCACTTGCTCCTAAGACCATTCTTGGAATTCAAGTCAGTGAAAGCATTCAGCTTTCCCCATTATTGAGCACAGCACTCATTGTGCATTGGTATCTGGGATTATATTATTACGTTTCATTTATGTAATGCAGTGATACCCGATAACAGTCTTATGGATTAGAGGCTTTTGTTACTTGATGTTTTAGAGTTTCGTCTCAAACACAGACACTGCATAACTTATAGGAAAGAAAAACACACACTTGAAAATGTCTTAAAGACATGTATCATCTATATGTATATATTTNTAATTTTTAANATGGAAAATGTGATGTAGACTCAAGTAGCCAAAAATCATATTTTCAGCAGTTGCATCATTGAAAAAAATTTCCACAATAAGGAGCTGGAAGGATCTTTGTGACTTCTCTAACTTCCCAACTACCCCTGTCATCACTCAGGTCCTCCTGTGGGCGACTTCCAGACTTGTTTTGCACAGTTTGGTTCTTAAATGCTCAAGTGCAGAACTCTGGATCACTGGATGATCTGCTCTAGGGCAGGTCCAAATTTTGTGGGACTTGACCCTTAATAATTAGGGCTTCCTTTGAAAGAAAATGGATTTTCAAAGCCTCCTGTTTTCAAATTTTACATAAACCTAGATATATAACACACTATGAAAACCTTCACAGAAGTTTTGGAAGGATTTTGCAAAAAAAAGGAGGAACCCAGAAATGTCAAGTTTGCCATTTATTTTTTATTTTTATTTTTAGCAGTCGGTTGTTTCAATTAACTTTTTAATCCTGTTGGAGTTAAGGAAACNGCTCCCGTCAGAAAGAAATTCAGTGACGTTTGGCTTCGTCTATCACACTCTTTTGGAATAAGAATACAAATACCAAAAACATACCAGTGGGTAGATGTTTAAAGTTTGCTTTCAAAACAATTCATGCTCACCTCTGAAACAGACCCTTGTAAACGTGCGTGTATACAAGAATAACAGAAAGTAGTTTTCAATGATGAGATGTCTGGTCTCTGGAAANGCTAAACTGTCACTCTCCTTTCCTCGTGTCCACCCTTCTCCCTCCCTTCCTTCTTCCTCCTTCCTTTCCTCCTCCTAGTCAGTCNTCTCTTTATTTTCCCTCTTCAGTCTGGTCCTTCCCCCCAGTGCAGCTTTCTTCCTGTTCCTTCTGCTTTCTACCATTTTCTCTTCTTTCTCCTTCTGACCATATATTAAAATTTCTAAATATCACAGCTAAAATGTTGACCACAGTAAGCAGTTAGGTCCATTACTCCTGTATAGCCCATTCTTATAATAGTTATAATTTTTATTATTTATTTTTATGTGTATGAGTGTTTGCCTACATGCCTGTGTNCCACATGCATGCNGTGCCCACAGAGACCAGAAGAGGGCGTCATATCCCCTAGGACTAGAGTTATAGATGCTTGGGAGCTGGAATGCTGGAAATCAAACCTGGATCCTCTACAAGAGCAGAAAATACACTTAAATAGCTGAGCCATCCTCCAAGTCCTGATGCTTAACAATTTTTAAAGACTACNGAGCAATTNTGTATTTATTGTGACTTCATGAAAGGATCTGAAGGTCAAGGAATTACTCAAGAAGAAACAGAATCACTGAAAATAAGGTGGTAGCTAAATTCCCAAAGCATAGACATGAAGTGTGAACATGCTTGATGACCTCCAGAGCTCCACACATGGAAGTGGACACCAAAGTACACAGATGAAGTTCAAATTCTGTCTTTAATTTTTGTCTGGGAAGTTACTCTGTTTCAGCTTTCCTGGATATTCAGGTAGGTTTTCAAGCTTTGGGAATTTTTTCCCCCTGTTAAAAGTCATCTTCCCAGCATGGAAATTCAGAAACATTGTTTTGCTAAAATTTTTAAACCTGAAATGTTTCAAGTCTCAGAAAACTGTCTAAGAGGCACCCAGGGAGCTCTTTCAATCCAACTTAGCCGGTTTGCTGTATTGTTTCTGGTCTCTAATCATGTTAAAGAAACAGAATGGTTTATATAAACAGTTAAAGCGCTGCTGGGAACTCCCTCTCTTATTTTTTCCTTTCTACTGTAGAATTCAAGTTCTTGTTGAATTCATTTTGTGGCTTCATGGCTGTTTTCTCTGGTTGCATGTTAAGTTGTACCCTTCTTTCCCNGGAAACAAATGGATTAAATGCCCTNCTGTATTTACCTGATGCAATTGTGACGAGTATCCCAGGTTACAGAGCAAATTCACAGAAAAGAGATCCATGATGAAGGTCATTAATCAATTAACTGTCCAATCCAAAAAGATTGACTACATACAAAGTTTCTATTTCTTCAGTAATATGTGGTGGGAGATGGGTGATGGGCTTCACAGTTCTGACTCATCTAATCCTGACACAGTCTTTTTCAAAATTACATATATTATTCCTGGGTGGTGGCGGTGCTGCATGCTCCCAGGTGCATGTGGAGGCCACAACTTTCAGGAGTTCTTCTACCACGTAGGTCCTGAGGATTGAAGCTGGGTTGTCAGGCTTGAATGCACGTGCCTTTACCACCTGAGCCGTCTTGCTGGCCTTTTGACACAGTCTTGATGTTCTTCTCAAATCACAGAGTGATTGAGAACTGGAATTGAAAGCCTGGCTCCCTCGATCTGGCTCCTTGGAGAAGCCAGCAGCTCTGGGTCTAGTGTGAGCATTGGAGATGTGTGAGGTGAAATATCTTTTACACATATTCAGAGATGGAACAGAAGCCAATGCCNAGTAAAGAGCAGCAGACGAAAGTGGGGAGCTTGACTGTTGAAGATAAGAAATAATAACNACTTATTATTTCAATAAGGTTATATAACTCATTGTAGCACCTAAACGTAAAGAGAAACCACAAGCTATAAACACATAATGATACAGTTTTAAAGTTTTTGAGTATGAGTGATATTTTAGTTCTTAAAAAATATCCTAATGATCATGGCTCTTAAAGGGTGAGTGAAATAAAAGTGTAGTCATAAAATTAAGATGACATCACCCATGAATGAATTTGTTAATTATTTTACCTTTACTGACCTTTAAGATACTGCCTAATATTCTAGCCCCCCCCCACCACCACCACGCCTTTGGGCACATCACTCTGCATCTGGCATAGTTAGCTTCAGTTGTAAACTTGGCACACCTGGGAAAAGGAAGCCTCANTATGGGAACTGCCTCCATCAGATTGGCCTATAAAGTGTCTGTGGGTGTGTTTTGGGGATTGCTCACTGATGTAGGAGGGCCCAGACCACTGTGGGTGGTACCAGGCAGTATAAAAAGGTAGTTGAGCAATTGTAGGAAGCAAGCCAGCATGCAGTGCTCCTCTGGGCTACCTCAGTTCCTCCCCTAGGTTCCTGCCTTGAGTTCCTGCCTTGACTTCCCTCTATGAAGGGCTGTAACCTGTGAGCCAAGTAAACCCCATCCTTCCCCAAGTTGTTTTTGGTGAGCATTTCACCANAGCAACAGGAAATCTAACTAGGATAGCATCTATAGACACCATGAAAGCATTTGTGTAAAAGAGAGTCACACCATACCAAANTGTGGGAATGAGAATGTCCTTCACCACTGTCACCTGTGGCAAGCCTGATATGTAAAAAAAAATCATTTAGAGTGTTTGAGAATCAACTTGTCACTTAGAATACAGAGCTAATTTCTTTCTTTCTTATTTATTTATTCTGCCAGGACTCTGCCAGGTTTGTTTGGCACCTGAGAACTTAAGATGAGTGAAGAGTTTTAATCTCCCCACTAGGATACAGAGTTACAATGACCTGGCTTTTAAGTGCTGCAATCTTTGGCTTATTGTTTATCTGGAATGGGTCAGAAAGCCAGCTTCTGTACATCTCCTCAGCTGTGTAGATGTGCTTCTGAGCTTCCTAGCTGAAATAAGAGAGACTAAGTTAAAATACAGAATCCTCTTAAAGAGACACACCCTCCCCGTAACCTTTTCAGATGCCCANACCCTCAGATATTCCCTTTAACAGGATGTTCTACATGATAACAAGGGTTATCAGCAGTCTGTCTTGGGCAAATTTATTTACTGGTTGCCCAAAGGGCACAGGTATAAAGAGAACTATTGCAGTAACGACAATTAATGAGTAAGCATCTCATGTGTATACTTTGTTTAAGCCTTGGTTTATCTAATATACTAACCCCACTTCTTGGATTTTTGTCATTCACATTTTTCTGAGGAAAACATTAAGGATTGGAGAGATTAAGCACTTTTCCCTGGAACAACCATCAAGTGAGAAGTCTGAGCTTGAACTGACTCTGATTTACTGATTTCAGAGCTTGTCCATCAAGCCATCACAGGTCGTGGGAGCTATGGGCTGTGGAGTAGATAACTCTGTCTTGAGTGTTTCATTTCTGTTGGTGTGAGATAAAATATGCTGACAAAATGACTTGTGGAGGAAAAGGTTTGTTTTAGTTCATAATCCCAGGTCTGCTTACTGAGCAAAATGTTCAGAAATGTAAATGCCCTTTGTTGAGGTTGTCAGAATGAGAAACTTATTATTTGAATCACCCAAGTTGAAACATCACAAAACTCAGTGTTGTATCATTGAGGGTGCTGGACCCCAAGTTAGTTATGATATGGAAGCATAATACAAGTGTTTTTAAGGTAAAGCTTTAGTATATTGGANTTCATGAATAAGAATCAACTGTTTAGAATATTCCAGAAACCATGGAGGAATAGCATGAAAAGTATCACTCTAGACAAGTGATTTTGTCTTCCATTCTTCACTTCTCCACTTTAAAACAATATTTACATTGTAGATCTGTTTGGACATTTAATCAGTTGACACATGTCACTCGATCCGGATTCTCCATATACTTAGCATCGACAAATGGAACCTCTTTCTAATACTTACACTTTAAATTAACTATAGTGTTGCAGCATCCTCAGACTCCAGCTTCAGTACCTAGGAAAGGATCTGATGGAGATCAGGATTAGAAGGCAATGGAGATAATGCTTACAAGAGAATCCCAGGAAGAAAAGGAAGGAGCNGACACTCACTGTGGGTAATTTGAGAAGAGATGAAGGGGGTGAAGTTGGTCCTAACTTCAGGTGGGCCTGNAGTTATATTTTCTCTTTAGAGTGGTGTGGAAGCCATAGGAATGCAATATAAATCAAACTTTGAATTTTCACCTTTTCCCAGGTCAGGGATATGCTGTCCCCATTTGTCGTGAGATCCTGGGCTTTAGGGGGACTGTAGCTTGCAGTAAGCCTGGTGGTCTGGAAGGGAAACAATGAATATTAGCTTCACTGTCCTTTGCTGCTAAGATGTGATGTTCATAGGTGGATTGAATGAATTTTCTTTTTTTTAAATTTATTTATTTATTTTTTAATTAAAAAGATCTTCTACTCCTTTTACATACCAACCTCAGATCCCCCCTCCTCCCTCCTCCCGCCCTGCCAGCTCCCCGCCTCAACCCACCCCCATTCCCACNTCTTCTAAAACAAGGTGTCCCATGGTGAGTCCCCTGAGTCTGGCACTCTCAGCCAAGGCAAGACAAGACCCTCCTCCCTGTGCCAAGACTGTGCCAGGTGTCCCATCCCAGGCACTGGGCTCCAAAAAGTCAGCCCCNGCACCAGGGACGGATCCCGATCCCACTGCCTGGGGGCCCTCAGACACTTCAAGCCAAACAACTGTCTCAAGCCTCCAGAGTGCCCAGTTCAGCACCATGGGGGGCTCCACAGTTATTGGTCCACAGTTCATGCATTTCCACCAGCTTGGCTGGCTTCATGATCTCAATGTCTCTTGTTCATTGAACCTCTCCTCTCTCCCATCAGTTGAACTCCTGGAGCTCTGCATGGTGCCCAGCCATGAATCTCGTATTTTCAGGCTACGNTGATTGTGCCCAGACACAGCTGCAGTGTAAGGTGAGTATCTACACAGCAAAGATGTAGTCCAGAAGTAGCGGGTCATCAGTATTCTGGAGCTAGTATCATGCTAAGTTTTAACCACCCCAGACATGATGGTGANGAGGCACAAAACATTATAGACACATAGAGGTCTGCAGCAACTAGAGGTCTCCTGGAACTAGAGAAGAAAGTATAGCTGTCCTGACCCTGCAGGAGGGAGATGGAGGAATAACAACTCGAAGCCTGCCCCCCACCCCATCTCCACAGCTTCCTCATTTGCCAAACCCAGCTGGAAGCCAGGAGATATGGGGCCTATGGGCCTTCATTCTCAGTCCATTTTCTCGGGGCTGATTGATTGTACACAAGGGTAGACTAAATTTATAGGGCAAATGAAAAAAGTCTAGTACTGGCATACTGGCAGTAAACATGGCAGCCAATGATAAAGCTGTTGCCTTTCCATCCCTTTTCATCCCCCTGAAGCTGGACATGGAGAAGTAAGATTGCTNTTCAAAGGCTGAAATCACATAAACAAAAATCCCACTTCTCAGAGTCATATATGGGTCTTGGATTAACTTTGCTTAAGCTCTTTCCATATCTAAAGAAAGAAGGTATGGGGCTGAGGAGATGACCCAGCTGGTAACTCACTGCACAGTGGAAGGACCTGTCTGACACCCAGGGGCTACGCAAAGAAGGTATGGAGGCTGGGATGGTATTCTTGCTCCAGTGCTGGGCTGGCACAGATGGCAGATCCCTGGAACTTCCTCCTAGCCTAGCCTGCTTGGCAAGCTCCAGGCCAGTGAGAGACC